>CAJQUN010001295.1:0-80721 GCA_907163345.1 Haberlea rhodopensis
GGGATGTTTTTCGCCTGAGACTATTGGGGCGAACTTCAAGCCCTTGTGGAAACCTTCAAACATTTTCAATAGTGATTCAGGCACATCGAATCATGATCGATCCGTTCTAAATCTCTTGGACCCAAGCTGGAAATGGCTTAGCTCGCTCTTCATGATATTCGCATATCCACTGGAATTCACTCATGCTCCACTGCTGAAAATGTTGCAAGCCCCGACCAGCCGATTTACAAATGGCTATTGTAAATTTGGAGATTGTCCCCTCTACTGTAGAAATCACTTCTACTGCCGAGAGACCACTCCCACTAGAGCAGAGATAGCATCAACTGCCTTGGAGGCAGCCTCTTCTGCTAAAGAACTCTCCTCTCCAACTGCTCACTGTGTCTCTTCTGCTCCCATCTTTTATCTTGATCAACAAACCCAGCCGATGGTTGTTGATCACATCAATGTGTACACAGTAATTCAGACGGTAGTTCAGTGCAAGTTACCATATCTTCTGGCAACCATGAACCCAGTGAGTCTTCACATTCCAATGATCACACCCAGTCGTCTGTTGCTGCGTTGATCAAGCCACTGCTGATATGGCTGCCCCACTGATTGAAGAAACTGCTACTATAACTGATACTATCTCAGACTCCCCAGCTGCCCCACTT
The DNA here is from genome assembly GCA_907163345.1 of Haberlea rhodopensis. NCBI lineage: Eukaryota > Viridiplantae > Streptophyta > Magnoliopsida > Lamiales > Gesneriaceae > Haberlea > Haberlea rhodopensis. The sequence continues at coordinate 651 of CAJQUN010001295.1, forward strand.
ATTGAAGAAACTGGTCTGCCATCTACTGCAGTTGTACTTACTCATCCTGGTGTTCTTGTTCCTGTCTGCTGAACATCAATACTTGCTGTGGATCCGTCCATGGCTCAAGAACCGTCAGAGGACTTCTTTGATTTTCAAACTTCAACTCTCTGGACGAGCCACCACGAACATTGCTGCACAGCTAGCTAATCTCTCCCACTGCAATATCAGCACACTAGCCAGCGATGTGCATAAACTTAAGCAGGAAGAGCGACTGCAACTCTTATTCTAGGAACCCATCAGCAGCACACGGACTCTCAATCCAGCAAGTCTACAAGGGACTTAAGTAGTTTAACGACTACTGTCACCAGACTTCAAACTTTTGCTGAGAATGCAGTGGCGGACGCTTTTTCTTGAATTGGCCAGGCTCGTCTTCAGATAACTCAAAATAATGAATCTCTTCATGCTGCCCCCCAGATCCGACTTTCTCTTGGAGAGAAAATTGAAGACGCCAAGAAAGTCTTAAATTATTAACCGATCAAGTTGCCACCATGCAGGCAGCATTTTCTCTCATTCCTCTATCATGATTTCATATTTGCCTTCCTCCCTCCTCCTCGCTCGCTCCACTATAATCCGCCAGCCTTATCTCCCCTGAGACACAAGCTCAGCAGAACGTCATGCCTCCTTCCCTTCCTTCCGACTCTCTCTAGCGATCAAGCAAATCTTCAGCTGCAGAAGGCGTCCAAGATCCCCCTGCAACTGGAGCACTCACTCAGTCCAGATCAACTGCTCAACCAGATCTCGAAGTCCGTGCCAACCGCCTAACCGAAAAATACGACTATTCCAAACATTGGTTAGGTGAAAATAGTATTATCGTTTTCTGACTCCTTCTTATTACTCTTATCTATTTATTTACTATTTTTAGTTGACTTTTTCTTTGTATTTACTGATCAACATAAATGCATTCACACTAATTGAAACCTTTTTTGTTCTATAAATAGTGAGTCTTGCTTGCTCACATAACACACACATTCACGAACCACGATTCTTTTCAACTCTTTGAAAATTCCTTGGTTTACATCTTACAATTGTTCCGTTTCATGGGTTTATTACTTATCTAAATCAACCCCTCATGGGTTGATTACTTATCTAACCCAGCTCCGTTAAGCTTCAGCGTTTGGATCCCCTGCTCTGATGCTCATCATCAGTCAGGAACTTGCAATCAGGAGTTATATGGGTGCTGATGACAAAAAGGGGGAAGACAGAGATAGAGTATTCTGATAGGAGAATCCATGAAGCATGGAAGCTGCCTGATGAATATACATAGACTCTTCCCGACTTCCTCTCTCTGAAACAAGGTAGACCAGCAGAGATAGAGTATTTTTCATTAGGTAAATCCATAAATCATTGATGCCAGATGAATAATACATATGACTCTTCTCAACATCATCTCTGAAACAAGTTGGATCGAGCTCTTCCTCTCTGAAATAAGGTGGATCGAGCTCTTCCTCTCTGACATTAGGTGGATCGAAGCTCTCCGGGTCTACAGTGCTTGTTTAAAATTTGTCATGTATCAGCTATATTGTGTAAAACTATATTTGTCTTAGATTCTATTCAAGTTATTAGAATTCATCTTAAATAAAGATGAATCTCTCTCAATTGTCCAGTTTGATTACAACTTGTAATCTGCTATATTTATAACAAATGAAATTTCTTTTCCATTATGTCTTCAAGTATTTTCAGGATTCTCATCTTATTTACTCGAGTAGGAAATCGATTATTGCTTAGTTTTGTCATCACCAAAAAGGGGGAAATTGTTGGGAAAACGATTTCTAAGTTTTGGTGATTACAAACACCTAACCGGATGCTAGAGTCCTACCGGATGTCAAAGACCAACTGGATAAAGACTCCTACCGATGTCAAAGACCAACTGGATAAAGACTCTACCGGATGTCAAAGACCAACTGGATAAAGACTCCTACCGGATGATAACACCTACCGGATGAAGACATCTACCGGATGAAGACACCTACCGGGTGATAGACATCAACTGGACAAGACATCAACTGGATGGCCACCAACTGGACAAGACATCAACTGGATGGCCACCAACTGGATAGACATCAACTGGATGGCCACCAACTGGACAGATAGCTACTTGGACAACTATCAACCGGATAGTCTCACACTAAACAAAGACATCAACTGGTCATAAGAGGATGAACGACCAGTTGAACAAGAAAACCAGCAGAAGTCTAAACTTCCAGTAAGAGCACTAAGCAACGAGACAAAATAAGTACAACATTCTCTGACAAAGGTACAACAGAGCGGCGCACCCTGCTATATCTCCGCCACCATTACCGTCAGAGTGAAAAGAGCCGTTGCTTAACAAAATAGGAAAGAAGACAATATGAAATTGGAAAGCTAATCCCTTCCATATACAGAAAAGCTACCGTTGGACAACCAAACCTATAAATACGTCCAAACAGAGAATGAAGAAGTGCTGAGCGATTTTCAACAAAGAGATATACTTCAAAGCAAAACAAGAAAATCATATTACTGTTATTCCAAACATTCAGCAAAGAGCAGACAAGCAGTGAAACTGAATCTGTGATAGATTCTTTCCAATTGAAGTCTGCTGCTCAAAAACACTCGAAGCTAGAAAAGTTTATTCTGAAAAGAGTGTTATAGAATTTCTTGTAATCAAAAGATAAGAAGATTGTGATTGCTAGGAGTTTAGGCCAAGTGTGTTAGTGCCTAAGAAGGTTGTATACTGTAAAGTGTAAACCAAGTCTTCTAGTGAATCCTTCCTGCAAAGGAAGAAGGGGAGACGTAGAAGCGTTGTGCTTCGAACTTCCAGAAACAACTCTTGTGTCATTTGTTCATTGCTTTATTACCATCAGTTTTATTCCTCACAAGTTCAGTAGACGTCTTCCGCACTATAATAAGTGTCTGCTGACTTGCCTGATATTGAGAAGCAACTGTAATACTTAACAGTTTACAGTTAACCAGAAAAAGAAATCAAATTGAATCTAGTGTTTATTCAACCCCCCCCCCCCCTCTAAACACTACCCCGATCCTAACATTTGAGTTAAGTGTTTATTCAACACCCCCCCCCCCCCCCCCCCTCTAAACACCAATCCGATCCTAACAAGTGGTATCAGAGCAAGGTTTTCTCAATTCTGAGAAATACTAAGAACTGATGGCCTCATTCAACAAGATTCCAATGTTCAAGAAAGATGAATATGATGACTGGAGAATAATGATGCAAGCTCATCTGAGTGCTCAAGATGATGATATGTGGTTTGCCATCACTGACGGACCAATGAAGATCATGAAGTTCAACACAGCAACTACCATTACCAGTGGTGAACATCATATGGTTGAAAAGGACAGAGCATCCTGGACCAATGAGGAAAAGAAAATGGCAAATCTGGACAATGTAGCTAAGGACTTCTTGTTCAAAACATTGGACAAGATTATGTTCAATAAAATCAAGATGTGTCCAACTGCTAAAGATATTTGGGAAAAGATTTCCCAGCTGTGTGAAGTAAATGACCAAACCAAAGAAAATAAGCTCAATGTCGCTCTACATAAATTTGTGAACATCAAAATGATGTCCGGAGAAAATCTCAGCGAATATGATGAAAGAGTAACTGGAATCATCAATGAACTCAATATCCTGAGCAAGGACCTATCAAACAGATAAGTCACCATAAAGGTCATGAGGGGTCTTTCAAGAGAATGGGATGTGGAAACCATTGCCATGAAAGAATCCAAAGATTTAAACAAGATAGAACTCCATGATCTATTTGCTGACTTAAAGGCATATGAGTTTGAGCTAGCCATTTGGGTTGAAGATGAACCCAGCACCAATCAACCAACTAAAGCCCTTGCTGCATCAGAATCCATGTCCACCACAACAGAGATGACTCCCGAACAAATGTGCAATGATGCAATGGCGCTTTTTGTCAAGAAGTTTGGCAAATTTATGAAGAAATATCAGAAGACTTACTAGTCATATCCAAGGAAGCAAAAGTTCAAAAAAAGATCAGAAGAGGATGACCGTGTCTGCTTCAACTGCCTCAAACTAGGACACTTCATTGCTGACTGTCCTAAGCCAAAGAAGGATGATCAAAAGAAAGGATCCAAGGACCACAAGAAGTCCAAGGAAAAGAGAAGATCATCCAGAAGAGACAGAGATCAGAAAGTACTGGTTGTGGAGGAAAACAAGAGCAAAATGGGCTGATTCAGAATCAGAATCAGAGGAATCTACTGGCTCTTCCAATGAAAGTGAAGATGAAGGAGTCCACTGTCTCATGGCCAATGATGACAGTGAGGTAACTGATTCTAATCTTTCTGAATTTACACATAATGAACTCACTAAAGCATTGAAGGATATGATCAATGAGTATCAAATGTTGTATGAGTCCTTCGAGAAGTATAAGACTGAACAATCAAACTCAATCGAACAGCAGGACATTAAACTTGATTGTGAACAATCAAGGGAGCTGGAATGCTTAAGGGAGAAAGTAAGTCTGCTCGAGAAAGAAAGGGACAAAGCTAAATGTGCACACCATAAACTCGTCAAGTTGGTTCGCACATGGAACACCTCAACTGCCAGAAAAAGATGAAATGCTTGAGTCAATAAGGCTTGTTGGTGATCTTGCCGGTATAGGCTATATCAACAATGACAGCAACTCATCTGGTATTAAAACTCAGCTGTGTCTGGAGAAGAACAAGGTTCAAACAATGAACTTTGTTAGATTGAGCACAGTATATAAACCAAGTGAATTGGTTAAGGAACGTGTTAAGCCAACACTCATTAAGGAGCGGCCATCACACAAAGGTATTGGTTACGTTGAGCCAATAGAGAAAGCTAGACCTATGCAAAAGTTCATAAAAGACATAAACCTACCGGTCAAGCAACTCGAGAGGTGAAACCCAACTGGTATTATAATTGTATGCCTTTCCAGAAGATATATATGCTTCCCAACAGGAACCAAGAACCAAAACAACATGCATATACTCACTATCACACGCAACACCCTAGAACACCATCACCATTTACTGCACACACATTTCAGGACATACAAAGACCCAAACGATTCAGGGTTATCCAAGTGTGGGTCCCAAAATGACTAATCCTGTCTCGACCCAAGTAGGATTGGGTACCAATAAATTCATCGTGTTAGTTGCAGAGATCTAGAATCCAGCAAGTTCGGAGCTCAGAGTGGTTTATGGACAGTGGATGTTCTAGACACATGACAGGAAATGCTTGTCTGTTGTCCGAATTAGTAGACACCACCGGACCAAGAATAACTTTTGGTGACAACGCTAAAGGTAGAACTGTGGGTAAGGGCAAGATTATCAATGGTAACATTGTTATAAAGATATGTTAGTTGAAAATTTATGCTATAACTTGATCAGCATTAGTCAACTTTGTGACAATGGTCACTCAGTAGAATTCAACCAGTACACGTGCACAATTAGATCTGTCGATGGCAGCACACTGCTTGTAGGTAGAAGGCATGACAACACTTATAAAATCGACTGGAACTTTGATCAGACTGGCTCACCTATTTGCTTTGCTGCCTTGAGTAGTTCCAAAAACTGGCTTTGGCATAAGCGGTTGAGTCACTTAAATTTTAAAACAATTGACAGTTTGCGTAACCTTTGATTTTGTTGATGGACTGCCCCATATAGAGTTCTCAAAAGATAAGATATGTTCAGCATGCCAGCTTGGTAAGCAAATCAGATCTACCTTTAAGAACAAAGGGAGCAAATCTTCTTCTCGGTGCCTAGAGTTGCTGCACATGGATCTTTTCGGTCCTATACCAGTAACAAGTCTAGGGGGAATGAAGTATACCCTGGTGTTAATAGACGATTACTCTCATTTTACGTGTGTCTTGTTTCTAAGTGGCAAAGATCAGACTACTCCAAAGCTGATCAAACTACTGAAAAGACTACAAAATTAGAAATCGTGTGGGATAGATAGAATTCATAGTGATAAAAGTACTGAGTTTACCAATCAAACACTCGAATCATATCTAGATGACCTTGGTATTAAACATGAATACTTTGCTGCTAAAACCCCACAGCAAAATGGAGTTGCTGAGCGTAGGGACCGCTCTTTGAAAGAGGCTGTGCGAACTATGCTTGCAGAATCAGAAATCTCGCATAGATTTTGGGCAGAAGCAGTTAATACAGCTTGTTATACGCAGAACAGATCGATGATTAATAAGCGAGCAAATAAAACACCTTATGAGATCTGGAATGGCAGTAAGCCAAATATTTCTTATTTCCATATGTTCGGTTGCAAATGTTTTATTCACAACAATGGAAAGACTCATCTCACCGCTTTTGATGCTAAATCTAATGCCATAATATTTCTTGGATACTCTGTTGGTTAGTAAGGGCGTTCAGAGTATTTAACAATAGAACACTTTTGGTAGAAGAATCTATTCATGTAAAATTTGATGAATCTACTGATTATACTGTATCTGAACTACAAATCAATAATTTGAGTAACCGTTTGGAAAACACTCATATTGATTATAATTTTGATGATGAGTTGGATTACAGAAATAGGGTTGACTGCATTTTAGAGCCAGAAATCCCAGAAGCACAAGCAGAGGTACCTACTGGTCCACAAGCACTGAATCCTGCTGACGAGGACACTACTATGAAAAAACTACTGCAGTAGATAGAGCAAACGCCAACGATGAATCAATTCAATCCACTGAGCTACCAACTCACATTCACACCAACGAAGAAACAAATCCTCTTGGACCTACGCTCCGGTGGAAGAAGGATCATCCACCCGTGCAGGTCAGAGGCAACCCTGCTGCTCCTCTACGAACCAGAAGACAGATGATTAATGAACTTCTTCATGCTGCATTCATCTCTCATAGAGAACCTAAGAAGATAGATGACGCTATATTAAACCCAAGCTGAGTAGATGCTATGCAAGAAGAACTTAATCAATTTGAGAGAAACAAAGTATGGCACTTAGTACGTCCACCGCATCACACTGTTGTAGGTACCAAATGGGTATTTAGAAATAAATTGGACGAGAATGGTACTGTTATCAGGAATAAAGCAAGACTAGTTGCACAGGGATACAGACAGGAAGAAGGCATCGATTTCGATGAAACTTTTGCCCCTGTAGCTCGATTAGAAGCTATTCGCATATTTCTTGCATTTGCTGCCTTTAAAGACTTTAAAGTCTATCATATGGACGTTAAAAGTGCTTTTCTTAACTGCAAACTCTAGGAAGAAGTTTATGTTGAACAGCCCCCTGGATTTGAAAGCCATCAGCAGCCTTCCTCTGTTTATAAACTGAACAAAGCTTTGTATGGTTTAAAACAAGCTCCCCGAGCATGGTATGAAACTTTGTCAAAATACTTGACTGAGCACGACTTTACCATTGCACGGAGGACAAGACCCTTTTCAAATTCACAAAGGGTGACCATACCCTACTGGTTCAGATTTATGTTGATGATATTATTTTTGGCAGTACTGACTCAAAACTTTGCGAAAAATTTTCCAAAATCATGAAGGATCAGTTTGAGATGAGCATAATGGGAGAGTTATAGTTTTTCTTAGGATTGCAAGTCAAGCAGTCCAGTGAGGGAATCCTGATAATCTGTCAAAGTATACCAAAGAGCTGCTAAAGAAATATGGAATGAGTACTAGTTCAGCAGCTACCACTCCTATGAGTTCATCTGCTAAATTAGACTTGGATGAAGCAGGCATACGAGTCGAAGTAACGATGTATCGTGGTATTATCAGATCTTTACTATATTTGACAGCCAGCCGACCTGACATCATGTTTTACGTATGTATGTGTGCTCGTTTCCAATCCAATCCTAAGCAATTGCACTTCACTGCTACGAAAAGAATTCTCCAGTATCTAAAAGGCACAGAGAATGTTGGTCTCTGGTATCCAAAGGATTCAACGTTCAATTTAGTTGGATATTCTGATGTTGATTATGCATGAGGCAAGATTGATAGGAAAAGTACCAGTGGATATTGTCAATTCCTAGGGGATATATTGATTTCATGGGGTTACAAGAAGTAGACATCAATCACAACGTCTACTGCAGAGGTAGAATACCTTGCTGCTGGAAGCTACTGTGCTCAACTGCTATGGATTCAACAGCAATTAAGAGATTATGTAATTGAGTCCACTGAGGCAACGATTTTTTGTGATAATACATCTGCCATAGCTATCACGTATAATCCCGTTATTCATTCTTGGACAAAGCATATTGACATTCGTCATCACTTCATCCGAGATCGCGTAATGAAAAAGGAGATTCGGCTGGAATACATATCCACCGAACAACAAGCAGCAGATATCTTCATAAAACCCCTACCGGACGCTAAGTTTTCCTACTTTCACAATATACTTGGCTTAATTGATATAACCAAATGATCTTACCTGTTTAATTTTTCCTGTATGATGAATTCAGGGGGAATTACATTTTAGATATTGCATGAATTTAGGGGGAATCTTAAGTTAGGGGGAACTTGTGTGTTTTTTGAAAATCTATTGATGCTCAGCTGGTAAAACATTACCTGCTGCAGTAGATGCTACTTTACCAGTAGACTCTAAATACCAGTGGGCATTATCATATATGTCGTGCTGATAATAACCTCAGTTACTTAGCAAACAATTGGAACGTCGGAATTCAAATTTAATTCTATATTAATGATGAATTATTTTGGTTCCGCTCACATCGTGTCCGTTTTTTTATTTAGATGAACGCCACGTGTCCATGTGTCCGCTCATCTACACTACGACGTCACATCTACCCTCTCTCTTTAACCGCCATTACAATTTTTACTTCTCCACACTTCTCACATCAGAAATGCGAAGACCAGCCAACCTAGTTTCATTACAAACACTGTCCATGCAGATTTCAACTCGGTCTACACCATTGCCCGTGAGGAGATGAAAGGTGTTTTCCAAAATCTGGATAACTCCGGCCTACTGGTTATGCTGAGCCTTTCACCTACACTCTATAAACTCTCCATGAGTTTTATGCTACTGCAAGGGTGGTCGACAACTCAGTGGTATCCTCCATCTCCGGCCAGACTGTCACAATCTCAGGAGGATTTTGCAACTGAACTGAGTCTCCCTATTACCGGACTCACTGACCTATCCACCATATCAGTCACTGTGCGAGACAAAATGCGTACAGTGCTCTCAAGATCTGAGGTTCGTCTGAAACGTCCTCCGTTCAAAAGATTTGGATGAAGAACCATTTCCGACAGCTCACCGATATTATAACCAAGGGGCTACTGTGCAAAGTTGGATCATTTGGCGTCATCACCCCAGAGAAGTTTGAGGTGATGTGTGTTATAGTAAAGGGAATAGATATCAACTGGTCGGTGGTCCTATTTCAAGTTTTGCTTAATTTAGTTAACTCGGCAAAGGGTCACTCTGGATTCGCTCTTTCACTCAGTCGAATCCTTGAAAGCAAGAATGTCCCAGTGGGAGCTATCTACACTCTCCATCCCGCTAGGCTCATGATAATTGTGATTGCTATAAGATTAGGGGTGTTTTTGTAATGTTTCCTGGAAAATATTACGTGTTTTGATATATATTTGTATATTTCAGGAATTCAGGTCAAAATGCATAAAAGTGGAGGAATTAAGCTTAAAATGATGAAAAATGACCAAACCGAGCAATTACAGAAAAGAAGGGACGAAGTTGCAAATTATGAACTTTCAGAGGAAGCGATCGATCGCCTCATTGGAGCGATCGATCGCCTCGAGGGAGTAACAAATTGTGATCGATCGCTAACTAAGGGCGATCGATCGCCTTGGCACAGAATTTTCTGGCGATCGATCGTTGCATCGTAGCGATAGATCGCCAGGACTCGGAATTTTCGGGATTTTATTTCCAAATTGGTTATTTTGTGTCCAAGTTTGGTGAAACTCTTCTACCTATTTATCAGACTTACCATGGACGTTTTTGGGACTTTTGGCTCATATTAAACCCTACATACTCAGCCTCCATCAGTCTCATTCATCTCCAACCATCCATACTCCATAAATCCATTGAAGAAGAGACGCATCGGAAGAGACGGGATGACGGAGCAACACAAGGAGTCAACACCCCTCGTTATTTCCATATTTCTAACTCTGGTTCTATATTTCCATTTGATTTTGATGTTTAGAATGTTGTAAATCAAGTTTATGCATTATTATTTGATGGAGATTGTTGGCTAGGTTTGTTGTCAAGACTAAGGGGATCCTTTGTATGAACCCATAATTCAATTTTAATGTTTTTTGATTGATTATATTTCTAAGTGCATAGATTGTTGTTCTTCATGCTTTTGAGGGTTTGGCCATCCTTGAATGATAATTAATTATAATTGAGATCGAGAGATAAAATTGCAATATGATATAGTGATTTATGTCGTGGATTTCAGACTGATATCGAGAGATGAAGTCAAATACACGTGTGATAGCTATAGATATCTAGTAATTGAAAGCTAGAAGTTTTCATAGATCAACATACAATATTAATTGATCAATAGGATGAGAGTGGCTTATTATAACATTAGTATTAGATTTGTTATAGCCGGACCAAGGTATAACAAGCGCATTAGGAAAACTTGTCACCTTAGAACATTTGAATTCAACTCTTAATTAATAGGCGAATTATGGGGGATTAACATGGTGAATCGAAAGTCTTGATAATTGTTTCTATTGAATCTATTCTTATTCATTACTGATTGTTGGGTTACATATTGAGTTAGTTAATCATAACCAGATATCGTAGGCTAAATATAGTTAAACTAGTTGAATTTGGTACTTATTTCCTAGTCATCGTGGGTTCGACACTCATACTTTTAATATCATTATACTAAAACTTGACATCATGCACTTGCGGTACACAATCGCTACACTAGAAAATACTGTTTAAAATAATAGCGATCAAGTTTTTGGCGCCGTTGCCGGGGACTAGTTTTAATACTATCGAACAAGATTAGTTGACTGTAGTTTAGTCATTTATTTTTTTATTTTAGATTTTTTTTCCCATTTTCTCTACTCTTCTACTGTTTGTTTCTTGTGTGGATCTCTACAGGTTGTTATCTCTTGGTGCATACTAAGGAGTAGCAAACCTACACTTGAGCCTTTCGACCCCGAGATCGAACGCACTTATCAAATGAGGCTAAGGAAAGCAAGAACACATATGGCTAAACGAGGAGGTTCCAGTACCACCAGTTGCAAGATCACTCATGGACTACGCCCACCCTTCATTCCATGGATCACTGTCGAGTATCACGAGACTAACCATCCAGGCTAACAATTTCGAGATCAAGCCTGTTATTATACAGATTATCCAACATTCGGTCCAGTTTGGGGGAGCAGCTACTGATAATCCCAACGCCCACATCTACAATGTCTTGGAGATTTATGATACCTTTAAACATAATGGCGTTACTGACGACGCCATCAGGTTACGTTTGTTTCCCTTCTCTTTACATGATAAAGGTAAATCTTGGTTACAATCGTTGCCTGCAGGTTTAATTACTACATGGGATGGGATGGCACAGTTGTTTTTGTCAAAATTCTTTCCACCATCCAAGATGGCCAAGATGTGCAATGATATCACAACTTTTGCCCAATACGATCCAGAGACACTGTACGAGGCTTGGGAGGGCTTCAAAGATCTACTGCGGAGATGTCCACATCATGGCCTCCCTATCTGGCTGCAGGTACAAACATTTTATAATGGTTTATTTGCTGATAACCGTTCTATGATTGATGCAGCATCAGGAGGTACTATGATGAGGAAGACGCCCGAGGAGGCTTATACGCTTTTGGAAGAGATGGCAACTAATAGCTGTCAATGGCAGTCCGAAAGGAACATGCCAAAGAAGCAAGCCGTAGTTCATCAAGTGAGTGAAGTCACTGCCCTAGCTGCCCAGTTGGAAGCGCTAAACAAGAAGATTGATAGCTTGAGCATGCAGGCAATGCAAGTTCAAACTGTTAAATACGAGCTTTGCTAAGGAGGACATCCGAGCATGGAATGCCAAGTAGGTAACACTTATGTTGCAACTAATGAAGCTGTTAACTTTGTAGGGAACCGACCACCACAACATACCCTTTCTCGAATACGTACAATACGGGTGATGACTATCCCCAACCACCACCGGGGTATGCACCAAAGCCAAGCATGGAGGAGTTGCTAACCAAGTTCATATCATCGGCTGAAACAAGGATGAACAATCACGAGGCGTCGATAAAGAACTTGGAAGTCCAAGTGGGACAGTTAGCAAAAATTGTAGCCGTACGAGCACAAGGATCACTATCTAGTGACATTGAGACGAACCGTAGGGAGCAAGTCCATGCTATCATGTTGACAAGCGGAAAGGAGGTCGCTGAGAAGAATAATGCACATGTTGAGTTAAAAGGCAAGGCGGACATAAATCAAGAAGAGGAACAAACGCGCGACAAAGGTAAGTCTACTAAGACTCCCACGCCCATCACACCTGCTAAGGTAGATATCCCACCATCATTCCCCGTTGCATATAAGAGAGCAAATTTAGATGCTAAATTTGCTAAGTTTTTAAATTTGATAAAGAATCTCCATATTGAGATGCCTTTCATTGATGCTATTCGGCACATGTCGAATAATGCTAAGTTTTTAAAAGAGATTCTGTCAAAAAAGAGGAAAGTGGGAGAGCATGAGATGATACACTTAACTGATGAGTGTTCTGCTATCATTCAAAATGATTCACCTCCAAAGTTAAAAGATCCAGGGAGTTTCACTATACTTTGCAAAATCAATTCTAGTTCTTTAAGAAATCTTTATGTGATTTGGGGTCTAGTGTCAATCTAATGTCTTTGTCTGTTTACAGTAAACTAGGTTTGGGAGAGCTGAAAGCGATAAATGTCTCACTAAAGATGGCGGACAAGTCTATAAAGTACCCTCATGGGATAGTTGAGAGCGTACCAGTCAAGGTTGATAAATTCACCATTCCGGTAGATTTCATTGTGCTGGACATAACTGAAGATGCTGACATGCCTTTAATTGTAGGAAGACCATTCCTAGCGACTGGACGGGCATTGATTGATGTCCAAGAAGGGAAGTTGATCCTCCGAGTAGGAGGAATCAAGTTGTTCATGATATGTTCAAAGTTTTGAACACTACACGCACTGAGCACGGATGTTTTAGTATCAATATAATTGATGCGATGCAGGTTAAGAGCGAGAAGAAGGTGGATGTCACATCGAATGGCCATCAAAGAGGAGGTAAATTTGGTGCGGGAGACTTGGTATTAATGAATAAGAAAAAGATGCGACTATTTCCATGGAAGTCTGACGCACCATGGGTTGGACAGTTTAAAGTTGTTGATGTTCTACCATTCGACACAATCAACTTAAGAGATGACCAAGGGGCGTTGTTCACAGTAAAAGAGAAGTGGTTACGACATTGCCACATGACGGAAGCAAAATCGTCCCCCACTAGCCCATGCGGCACTTGATCTTACATGGTAAGAAGTCTAGCCTAGGACTATACATCAAGAACTTTTTCTAATCCCTTTGCTTTGTTTTTGTTTTGCTTTTGTTTTTTATTTTGGTGAGACTCCATGTGTGTTGTGAGCTGTCCAACACTAGACCCCACGAGCTGACGAGGAATTGGACAACGATCACTAACGGTCGTTGTCAAAGGTAAATGCTTTGTCTTATTTTCCATGCCCATTACATTGAGGATAATGCATGAATTAAGCTTGGGGGAGTGCATTACTGTGTCATGCTTCTTCTTTGAAATTGTATCGTAATTTGAGCACCAACAATTTTTTTCTTGAAAATGAGTTCAATTAGTAAGATAAGAATGAATCATAGTAGTGGTCTCTATTCCATGATGATATTATTCTCATTATGCATGTCAACTTGAGTTTTGATGATTGTAAGACTTGTTTGTGAATATCTTGTTTTGAGTAGCATTTCAAATATGAGGAATATATTGAGCACATTTGAGTCACAATCTTGTGAATTGTATTTGTAGTGGTGAAAATCTTTGTGAACTTGATGAATTATTTTTGAGCATCTTAGAGTACCTTAGAACTTATTTGACAATTACACTTCAAGGTGAAATTTTATAGTCATGAACTTGATTAGGAGATGATCTAGGTGATATTTGGACTGTTTGAGCCTTTCAAGCTTACCATGTATATATCTGTGATATCCCTAAAATTAATCATGTGATTTACGGTTTCAATGATGATTATGTGATTATTGTGGTGTTAATTGATTATGGTTGGGGAAATGTATAGTTATGCGGTGGGCATGAACTGGTATTACATTTCAGGGTGCATGTGATGCATAGTGGGAAATGATGTTTGGCATGATTTATTGGGCTTTGTTCTAGTGATGTAGAAAAAAGCATGTTAATTATTGTTATGGCGTATTTTATTGAGTAAATGCTTTAAAATATCATAGTGATATTTTACTACTTCATGCTAATTGTTTGGTCATCATTTTAATTAATCCCACACTTTTATTAACTTACCCTTATTCCTCTTTATTCCCCCACCACTCACTCTTAACCACTCAACTCTCCCCCAATCCTTTCACTTATCGCCTAACACCCAAGGAAGAGGAGAAACTTTGGTTGCTTGATTTCTTGCTAGTTTTGAAGCTAAAATGGTAAGCAATCTTCCTTGCTACGTATTGAGCATGATTAGTTGAGTTATGGGTTTGTGGATTTGGGGAAAACGATTTATGTTGTTGGCTTTGTGGGTATTGAGTTTTGTGTGCTTAATGATGGTAGTTTGTGGAGTTTTGATGTGTTGGGTTGTGGTGTATTTGTTTATGGCATGGTTTTACGCTAAAATGATGTTTTCCGGAAATTTTAGTGACCGATCGATCGCTCAGATCGATCGGTAGCATCGTAGCGATCGATCGGTGCAAGTGTGTAGCGATGGGTAAATATTTGAGTATTTACCGATCGATCGGTATGAGCGACCGATTGATCGGTGGTGGCTAGCGATCGATCGGTAGCTTCGACCGATCGATCGGTGCAAAGCCGTAGCGAAAATCAAAAATTCAGATATTTACCGATCTATCGGTAATGGTGACCGATCGATCGGTAGAGCGATATTGCTGAAATGTTATTTTGTGTTCCCCTTTGAGTTTCGGGGAACTTTTATCGACGCTTTGTGATTAATTGGTTGGGATTTTTGGTAGTGGACTATTTATTTGGTTATAATATTGTGTTGTGCAATTGTGTAGAGCCTTCCCAGGTGGCAACACAACGCAGGGGATAAAGTCCTACCACATCCCATATTTTGGAAAGGTATGTATTTTGTATACATATTGGCTTATGCATTGTGGTTGCATATACATATTGGTTATGCATTGTGGTTGCATATATGTATTGGATGCTTTATGCATAGCATGTATAGTCGTTGTTATACTCGAATGATGATTTAATGCTTTGCCGCCGTCATTTGAAGCGATGAGAGAATACTTGCCGCTGTCATATCATAGCGAAGAAAGAATATTTGCCGCTAATATGTTGAAGCGATGGTACATGCCACTTTCACATTAAAGCGAGGTTATTCGATGCCGCTGATATGTTGAAGCGAGGGGTATTAATGTCGCGGTCATGACTAGCGATGTGCATTAAAATACACTGTTATAACAAGACTATGATTGGTGATAAGCATGTGTGGGTTGGATATATGTCATGACATTTGTAGAACTATAATATAATCCATTGATTATGATTATGAGTTGTGGTACAGGGACAACCAAAAGAAGCGTTTTAAATGCATTGGAATACAATAAGTGCTTTGTATTTACGGTTTATGCATTGACTCATTATAATCATATTGTTGTGAATATGGATTATTATATGCTCATGGTTTGGGGGTTGTTCCTGTAGGTGCATTTTGGCATGGAGGGCTAAGGCCAGGGTTGATGCCGTGAGCTTTATGATGATTGCTATCGGTATAGTAGGACAGGATTATTTTGTATAGTCTCTACTCTAGGAGTAGTGTAAAGTTATAGCCTTAACATTCATTTTGCGGGATTGTAATTAACCCTTTTTGTAATTTCATTTTTTTTTTGCACTGTAATCCTTAAGTTCAAGGCATCAACATAAACCCTTATACTCTGATGAATGCATGTTTAGCTCTCTTAATTGCACTTAATTCGTACTTAAGGTAGTGAGGCCTTACAATATCAATCCCTAGTGTCCCATTTTGAGCCTAATTGAAAAAGAATGGAGTATGTTTAACATACTATTAGCCCCCATTCAACATTTTTTTGGCAACTCATTATACCGATCTATTTGAGCTTAAATTGAAAAAATATTATCCTTACCTAAAGGGAGTATAATGAATCTCTCTAGATGCACTTATATTTTGATGAGCTTATTGTAAAAAAGTTGATGAATGAGAAAAGAAAAGAATAGAAAAAGCCTTGAGAAAAAATATCCAACTAAGACCCAAAGTGGCCAAGGCTAAAAGAAAAGAAGATAAGCTCAATTATGTGCTAAAAATATGAACATTACATGCTATAGTCTCTTCTTTGTGCTATCCTATCTTTTCTTTGAAGCCAACACCTAGGCCTAACATTACAAGCTTAAATGGTCATATTGATCCAAGTTGAGGGAGTGACTACATTAGTGGAGAAGTGTTTGAAAATAGGACTATGGGGTGCTCGAGGATAATCTCAACTTTCATTGACTAGCATGATTTGATCTATGAAAATTACAATAAACTTGAAAGTGACAATAGCATACACACACGTTCTAATTTGGAGACATGTTGCTTGATCTAGGAGAAAAAACAACTTGTTAAACTTTTTAATTGATTCTTGTTTGTCTATAAGTGATATGTCTGAGATACATGATTGACTGCGAATTGGTTTATTTGAATCTTCAATGTTGAACTCAATTTTTTGATCTTATTTCTTGCTCGAGACGATCAAGTTTAAGTTTGGGGGAGTTGATAAGTGTGATTTTTATACTTAATTTGATATAAGATTAGGGGTGTTTTTGTAATGATTCTTGGAAAATATTACGCGTTTTGGTATATTTTTGTATATTTCAGGAATCCAAGTCAAAATGCATAAAACTTGAGGAATTAAGCTTAAAATGATGAAAAAAGACCAAACCAAGCAATTACAGAAAAGAAGGGATGAAGTTGCAAATTATGGAATTTTAGAGGAAGCGATCGATCGCCTCATTGGAGCGATCGATCGCCTCGAGGCAGTAGCATATTTCGATCGATCATTAACTAAGGGTGATCGATCGCCTTGGCACAGAATTGCCTAGCGATCGATCGCCTCATCATAGCGATCGATCGCCATGACAAATTTTTGGGATTTTATTTCCAAATTGGTTATTTTGTGTGCAAGTTTGGTGAAACTCTTCCACCTATTTATCAGACTTATCATGGATGATTTTGGGACTTTTTGGCTCATATTAAACCCTATATACTCAGCCTCCATCACTATCATTCATCTCCAACCATCCATACTCCATAAATTCATTGAAGAAGAGACGCGTCGGAAGAGACGGGACGACGGAGCAATGCAAGGAGTCAAAGCCTCTCTTTATTTTCGTATTTCTAACTCTAGTTCTATATTTTCGTTTGATTTTGATGTTTAGAATGTTGCAAATCAAGTTTATGCATTATTATTTGATGGAGATTGTTGGCTAGGTTTGTCATGGCTAAGGGGATCCTTGTATGAACCCATAATTCAATTTTAATGTTTTTGATTGATTCTTATATTTCTAAGTGCATAGATTATTGTTCTTCATGCTTTTGAGGGTTTGGCCATCCTTGAATGATAATTAATTGTAATTGAGATCGAGAGATAAAATACGATATAGTGATTTATGTCGTGGATTTCAGACTGATATCGAGAGATGAAGTCAAATACACGTGTGATAGCTATAGATATCTAGTAATCGAAAGCTAGAAGTTTTAATAGATCGACATACAATATTATTTGATCAATAAGGCTACGAGAGTGGCTTATTGTAATGTTAGTATTAGATTTGTTATAGACGGACCAATGTATAACAAGTGCAAACCTTAGAACGTTTGAAATCAATTCTTAACTAATAGGCGAATTATGGGAGATTACAATGGTGAATCAAAAGTCTTAATAATTGTTTCTATTGATCACAACCAGTTATCGTATGCTAAATATAGTTAAACTAGTTGAATTTGGTACTTATTTCCTAGTCCTCGTGGGTTCGACACTCATACTTTAAATATCATTATACTAAAACTTGACACCGTGCACTTGCAATACACAATCGCTACACTGAAAAATACTGTTTAAAATAATAGCGATCAGCTCATCAATGCAAAATATTTGCAAACTCACCGAAAGCCAATCAATGGAGACGATGGTACGTCCAAAGTCGGTACTACCAAGAGGAGGAAAGCTCAGGTGGTGAGTGATTCTAAACAACCTATCTCAGAATCTGATGAGTCATCACCGCCTCCTCCACCAAAGAAGCCAAGAACTAGGAAAGGAACCCTGTTGTCTCCAAAAAGCAAGCACCTGCTGCTGATATTGCTGCTGGTCACCAATGTTAATTCGGATATCAGCTCTGAAACTGTTCCAACGGTGGAACCAGTTGATGTTGTTGTACCTTTGTCCATTGTTCATGCAGTGGCAACATCTACTGAGGTCAACCCCACCAACATGTCGTTGAGCTCTCGCCGAGGGGCAGGTTCACTTACCCCAAGTCTCAGACCACCGAAGATAGGCTATGTCTATTGCCATCCTAAAGTCACTCCTACCGGAAAAGGCAAAGCTGCAATGGAACTTGTCTCTACACCAGTGGCGTTTGAAATCGTTCTGGTCATTACAGAAGTAGAAGCACAGATGCAACCGCAAATGGAGATACTTGGCAGATGGGTGAAAGCTCATCTGAAAATCAAGTTTGATGACTTTTTCCCCGATTCTCGACCAAGCAAGGCTCGATGAGAATCTCATTCTTGAATACCTTCAAATCTAGGACGTGGAGAAGTGTCTGAAGCTGCGGGATGTTTTTTGGATGATGCAGTATGTTGGAGGACTTCAAGTTCTGGTCCATTCCCGTCTCAAGGAATTTAAATCTGACTCTGGAACAGCCAACCATGACATGGTTGTGCTTAACGCCTTGGGACCCAAGATTAAAATGGCTGAGGAGGCACTTCATGACCTCATAGTCATAACGGGCCTACACTCTTGCTCTGTCCAACTGGGAGTAGCTCAAACCGCCTCTACTGACATGAGCATAGTTGATGTAACCCCGGCAGCGGTCTCTACGATAATCTCCTCCCCTACTGCCGTTTTACCTAACCCAACAGCCACCACTGAACACATTATTGTGTCTGATCCACATTCTGCATTGATGGATGTTGATCCCATCACTTTAGATATAATAATTGAATCAGTAGTTCACCAAGTCAACCTCTCTTCAAAGGATGATTTAACCACTGAGTCCTCACCTACATCCCCAACCGCTCTAGCCATAATAACCATTTCCTCTCCATCCGACCAAGCCACAATAAATATTGACTCCACATTCCTTATCCCCATGATCGAACCATTAACCACGGTTCCTTTTGACTTTTCAAACCTTTCAATAATTCCACCTATTCCAACCCCACTGCCATATACCTTAGAGATACCTACTGGGGCGATAGTATCATATTGTCCGAGTGAGGAATTGTCAGCTCCCGCTACTATTGATCAATCGGATGTTGATTATGACGAAGTATCAGCTGCCAATACCTCACCTACTGCTCACACTGCTAGTGTTTCTGTTGAAACTGATACAACAATTGAAGTAATTGATGTGGATACTCACCCTGCTATCTTGACTGTTGAAGCATATCTTGTCGTTGCTCCATCTGCTGATCTGACTAGTGCTGCTGTATCTGTTGATCCCTCAAGTGTCGTCACTCTTGCTGCCCAAGCTAATCCCTCATCATTTGGCCAAATCTTGGCAAGTGACCCCCCTGAGGACTTCTTCGATTTTCCTGAACAAAGTTATGAAGAAGCACCTTCCAATGTTGCTCCTCAGCTAGCTCAGTTGTCCGTTGTTATTTTCGATCTGGCTGGCGAAGTCTCCAAATTCAAACATGAAGAAAGAGATGCTAGTCATGAAATTGGTAATCTTCGGCGCCACACTGACTCTCAATTCAGGATATCTAACGTGATGTCAATCATCTGTCTGACAAGGTTACAAGTCTTCAAAAATTTGTCACGAAAGCCTTTTCCGACTCTTTCTCCAAGCTGGGGCAAGCCCAACTTACATTCAACCACAGAACAAATCTCTTCATGTTGCTACCTCACTAGAGATCGGATGAAAGATTGATGATATTCATCAAAAGTTTTCTGAGCAGTTGGCATCCATGCAAGCAGTGTTGCATTCAGTTGTAAGATTTAAGCAACAGTCTGCCCACTGTCACTCGCACTATTAAAAGGCTACTGGAACACATCAGACCTCATCATTCGCACCAGAGGAAACCAGTCCCATAAAGAAGAACCTCTGCTGGTATGGGCGAATCAAGATAGCGGAGACCTTCATCCCAGTAGAGGTCATGGAGTCCACGACAAACACCTACCGACACTCCTTCCTCACCCCGTGACTATTCTAAGCATTGGTTGGGGTGCCGATAGTAACATTTTTTTTGTCTTCTTCTATTTCTTTGTCTCTTTACTGCAATAAATTTATGCTTTTGTGATTCCATGCTTATCTTATCTTCATTACTTTACGATAGATATGACAGTGCAACTTGTCATTTTTTTTGTTATAAATAGCATGCTCACTGCCTTAACATATCACACTACAACATGCTTATCTTAACCTGTCTGTTACTGTTCTTGCATCTTGTCTGCAATTCTCATTCATGGTTTCATTACTTATCTAAATCAACTCTACATGGGTTGATTACTTATCTAACCAATCTCTGCTAGCTCCAGCTTCACGGACCAGTCCTGGTGTTCACCACCAGCCTGAAATTTGGAAAGCAGATGCTTGGGTGCTAATGACAAAAAGGGGGAAGACAGAGGCTATGATGATGAACAGAAGACTACTTTGAAGAAAACGTTTATTTTCTAGGTTTCTAGGTTTTCTTTTGTTCTAATTTCTCTGTATGTACTTTTTCTCCCCCCGCCATTTGTCAACAACTTTGAAACTAGTCAGCTCGCATCATTCCATACTGGCGATATTTCTCATGTTGTCTTTACCCACTTTAATAGATTGTAGACATAGGATTCTTGTAAGAATCGTAAGATGTAAACAGAATTCATTTTAAATAAAAATGATATTCTTTTTGGTTAATGTTCAGCTTGATTACTACTCGTAATCTGTTTATGTATCTAACAAGATTTGCTACTCTCCACTGCTATGCTTCTAAGTCTTAACAGGTATCTGATGTTCAATGATCAAGCAAGAGTCTCCACTACTATGTTTTGTGATCACCAAAAGGGGGAAATTTTTGGGAAAACATTTCTAAGTTTTGGTGATCACAAATATCTACTGTTTGAAATATCCATTGCATTGAAGTATACTGACAGAGAAAAGAATGACTAACTCTACAAAGATCCACAGGGTGAAAAGCCATCTACTGGGTGTAGAGCTATCTACCGGGTGAAAGGATAAAAAGAGATCTACCGGATCCAAAGATCAAGAGTTACCATCTATCGGACACAGAAGAATGAATGTCCATTGAAACAAGACTACCAGCAGACGTCTAAGGAGTTAATATTTGACTTCAGTCCATCAGACTAAGTAACTAATAAATAGCCAATAGATAATGGAGAGAACATCAGCTGACAATGCAACCAGCAGATGATGAAGTGAACATCAGATGACCATGCAACCAGCAGATGATGAAATGAATATCAGCTGAACGTGCAACAGCAGATATACAGCAAACGAGAAGTCAGCAGACGTATAAAGCAACAAGACAAAATAAGTACAACTCATTCTGACAAAAGTATAACAGAGCGCCGCACCACTACGATATCAGCGCCACCATTAGCGTCAGAATGAAAGAGCCGTTGATTAAAAAAAATGGAAAGAAGACAAACAGAATTTGGAATGAAATCAGGAAGCTGGTTTCAAGCAAGACTTTCCAATTGAAGAAAAGTTACCGTTAGACCACTGTGTCTATAAATACGTCGAAGTGAAGAATGAAGAAGTTGCTGATCAATCCGAGAAAATTAAAACAACACAAATCAACTTCATTCATCCAAGCAAAACCTTAAACACTCCACTAAGATATTCTGAAGTTTTGCAAGAGCAGCAAAGCAGCATTATTGTGATATTGAAGATCAAAGCCTACTGAGTCTGCTGCTCAAAGAACACTCAAAGCATAACAGATTTATATTTTCTGTGAGTGTTGAAAAACACATTATAATCAACTTAGAGATTTGTATTGCTAGGAGTTTAGGCCAAGATGTGTGAGTGCCTAAGAAGGTTGTTACTGTAAAGTGTAAACCAAAGTCTTCTAGTGTAACCTTCCAGCAAAGGAAGAGGAGACGTAGAAGCGTTGTGCTTCGAACTTCCAGAAAAATAGTCTGTATCACTTACTTACTGCATTTTACCTTTCAGTCACTTTAACTCACAAGTCCAGCTGACGTCTTCCGTACTATTATCAGTGTCTGCCAACTTGCAAACAATTGAGAAGCTACTGCAGTACTTAACAGTCTGTTGTATCAAGGAGAATAGAATTTGAGTTAAGTGTTTATTCAACCCCCTTCTAAACATCACTCCGATCCTAACAAGAGTTAATTTCTTATGTCAACATCATAACTTCTTTTTTATTATTATTATTAACTCAGTAGTGCCCATGAGTCCTTAGACATCAATCACATCACACATCATCAGTTGACTATTATTTGGTGTTAAGTAATTACTAGAACATTCATTAGTAATTACTACATGCATATGTCATCATTTATATGTATCTCAGTCACTAACTCAACATCAGAACATAATAATAGTCTACTCAAGACTATTCTTGTCTCACACATATTCACACCATAACATTCGTATATGGTTATACATAACTCGTCATTAATCATCATTGTTATTACGCACCAGTTAATATCATCATAACCTCATATTTATTCGTGACATTCACGATAGTTCAGGTTATGCCCGTGATATTCACAATGATCACATGTCCACACTTGACATTCATAGTGATCCCACGTCATCCCGTGATGTTCCCTGTCATCACGTGATCTACTCATTAATCTCATTATCGCATAATTATATTTGACACAATACAACAGTTGATTTATCAATTATTAATCCAAAATATACAAGACTAACATGCTTTCACAGTACCGAATATCATCACAACACAATTATCATTACTCAGTCAATAAGTACCATAGATATAGTGGTGGTACTACAATGGTTATACACCGCCCTGTCTCGCCACCGCAACAATAATAGATGAACATATACATACTATGTCCACTTCAATTTCATTTTCAATTCCTTTAGATCCATACTTGATTTATAAATCAATATAAGTCAACAAAGATGATTCCAATCAACACATACCAACATATTAAACCAAAACAAATGGTTTACCTCGTTGCCTCGTCCCCCTGGACCATTTTAATATCCTCTCGGGCATACTGCGCATGTACCCAAGGAACAGTAATACAGATGTGTATAACAGGACATTCACTGTCATCTGCAATCAACATGTCATCAATACCCATTCCTAACACATTAGCAGCACAACAATATTCATCTTTAACATAATATAGGCACATCAATATTCATTGTTGATCGCTATTATTTTAAATAATATTTTTGTAGCGACTATGTACCGCAAGTGCACGGTGTCAAGTTTTAGTATAATGATCTAGAAGTAAGGATTGTCGAACCCACGAAGACTACTAGTAATTACCAAATTTAACTAGTGTTCTATATTTAACCTACGAAATTGTTTGAAAGATAAACTAATTCACTCAACTCCAATATTCAACCGCACCACAAAGAATTAAGATAATAAACAGTAGAGATAAATATCGAGACTTCGGTTCACTTGAGTAATCCCCTACAATTTACCTACTAGTTCTAATTAAATTTAATGCATCTAAGGTGACAAGTTTTCCGGTTATATCCAGTATACTCTCTCGAGCTATATTAAACCTAACATTGAATTGCAGTAAGTAACTCTCGTTCACTTATTTAACAATTCAATGTTGCAAACGTTCTATGAAAACCCTTAGCTTTCGATTACTAGATATCTATGGCTATCACTCGTGTATTTGACGTCATCTCTCGATCTCGGTCTGAAATCCACGGTTTATGCTATTTGTTCCGTCTTAAATATCATCACTCGATCTCAATTGCAAACTAACAACATTCAAAGAGTAGCTAATCCTTTAAAAGCATTAAAAGCATAACATAAACTCAAAAATAACAATAACTCAATCAAAAACTAGAATTAAAACTGTGGGGTTCATACACAAGATCCCCTTGTCTCGACAACAAACCTAGCCTAGCATATTAAACGAAAAACAATGTTTTATAACATCGAATAGCATCATAAACATTGAAAGTCGGAAATATCGGAAATAAAACTAAAACAAAAGTTCAGAAATACGTAGAAAAGCTCGATGTTGAATCGTGCATCGATCTGATGTTCCCGTCTCTAGCTGCGTTGCTTTGAATCCTCTTGAAGGTTTGAAGATGGTGGAGAGTTGAATTCTATGGTGAAAAGTCAGTCCAAAAACCCCTAGGGCCGGCCACTTTTTTCTCTTAAATAGTGGAGAAGAATCCCCACAATTTCGTGTAAGACCCAAACTCTTAAAAGGTAATTTTTTCCAGATTTTCGCGGCTACCGATCGATCGGTAAGATGTACCGATCGATCGGTAGAATCTTCAAAATTTTCCCAACTTCTGCCTCTATAGCGATCGATCGTTAGATCCTAGCGATCGATCGCTACCTGTAAATCTTTACAAGTCGAGTTTCTTCGCCGCTTCTTCGCTCGGTTCGCTCAGTTGAGTCTTTTTTCATCATTGTAAGCATAAATTCTCCAATTTCATATAATCCGACCTTGATTCCTGAAATAAACAAAAACAACACAAAAGCGCATAATATCGTCCAGGAATCAACTTAAACAGTATAAAAAAACCTAGAAATATAAGTGTAAAAATCACACTTATCAACTCCCCCAAACTTAAGTCTTGATCGTCCTCGAGCAAGAATATAATTAAAAACAGTGAATTCACAACAGATAAGTGACATGGATTATTTCGTGCTCATATGTTTATCTCAGAACTTTTACTCATACCACAACAAAAATCCCTCAAATCGTTGGACACGAAGTGTTTTCTCCTTAAGTCAAATAACAGTCTCAAATTCGGAATGTGTGTGTGTGCTGTTGTCAATCACAAGTATCATACAATCATCATAGATCAAAACAGTGTTAATCAATAACAATCAAGATTTTCATCGAGTATTTCATATACCTAATTTTTAAGCACTTCTCCACTAATGTAATCAATTCCTAGACTTGGATCAAAAGGACTTTTAAAGCTTATAATGTTAGGCCTTTTGGTGTCTGTTACAAAGAAAGGATAGGATAAGCACAAAGAAGAGAGTATATCATGTAAAGTTCATTTTTTATGCAGCACATATCGGATTTCTCTTATGTTTCCTTTAGCCTTGCCCGCTTTGGGTCTTATTCAATCACTTTTTCTTTTTTTTCTCTTTTTTTTTCAAGGCTTTCTCTATCCTTTACTTTTTCTCATTCACGAACCCTTTTCACAATAAGCTCATCAAATATAGACATCTATGTGCATCTCATGAGATTCATCATACTCCCTTGGGTTGAAGATAAAACCTTTCATTTTTTTGGCTAAACAAGGTAGATATAATGAGTTTATCAACAAAAGTTGAATGGTGGCTAATTTCCATTCTTATTCAATCAAGCTCAAAGTTGGACACTAGGGATAAATGTAGACAAGGTAGGCTTGAAAGGCTCAAACGTTCCAAAGATCGCCTAAATCATATCCAAGTCTAGTTCATAATTATAAAAATTTCGCCTCAAAGTGCCATCATCAAATAGGTTCTATGATTACTCTAAGATGCTCAAGACATGTCATCAAGTTCACACATATCATCACTACTTTAAATGTAATCAACAAGTTCATGACTCAATGTGCTCAATTTATTCCTCATTTTCAACATGTCAACTCAACTCAAAATATTCACAACATGTTTACAATCATCAAGATTCAAGTCATAAGTAGAGTAAAACTAATATCATCATAGCATGGAGTCACTACTTTAATCCAATTACACTCAAAACAACTTTCCATGCTCTTCATCGGACTCATCAATATTAGGCCAATAAAATCACAGACTCCACAGCAGTAGACATGATATCAGACGCACTGTTAAACATGCTAAGACTACTAACATAACTCACAAATCACACAAAATAAAATCATGGATAAACACCCCCCCCCCCCAAACTTGGTACGTTCATTGCCCTCAATGTACAGTAAACAATAAAAATAATGGCAAATCACATACCTTGGCGACGATCGTCAGTAATCGTCGTCCTCCTCCTCATGCTCTGGTGGTGGCACTAGGGGTTGTGGCTGGTATGGTGGGAACGGCTGTAATGGTGGGAAGTGAAGTGGTGGTGGAAACTGGATAGCTGGAAAGCCTTGTGCCATTGTATTGTTCCAGCCGACTTGATATTGCAAGAACTCCTCCTGTCGTAGACGCATAGCTCGTACCTCTTCGACGATCAAGTCTAGAGTGACAGTGGGAGTCCCAGGCACAACAGAAGATGTAGTCGGCTGAGATGCAGTCTGACTGCTTGAAGGTCTGACACATGCTCTCCCCGGTGCGGTTGCAACGGCGGCAGCAGGATCCTGAATAACAATAGCTGACATCGGCGCTAAAATCTCCTCACCGTCGTCCCAAGAAACACCTTGCCGGCGACATAACTCTATGATAGTGGCAGAACATGGCAGGCCGGAGATAGGTGAGCCTCGGATGGTGCTCCGGATAGACAACTCCACACGTCGTCCCAAATTAATAGATTTGCCGGTAAGTATGGCAAAAACCAGTATAGCTCGATTTGTGGTGACCTCGGAAGTGTGGGTAGCTGGTATGAGCCGGGAAACCACAATAGAAAACCAAGCCTTTGCTTCCTCTGTCAGCTCGGATTTTAGAACTTTGAGTGGCTCGCCATCGTTGTTTCTCCTCCACTCAGTCCCCTCGATGCAGATGGTCTATAAGATTTCATTGCAATCCACCTGGGAGTGAGCATACACCGAGTACTGATCCTCCACAATGTCAGGCACATTGTAGAGGGCATTGATCGTGTGGCGGTTGTAATTTACTCTCCTCCCCCGGACAAATGTATCAACCGCATCTGGGAATGCCTTCAGATTGGCATAGAAAATTCTCTTACTACTGGTACCACTGCGACCCATGGAGTTCTCAAAAAGGTTAGCCAATCACGTCTCCGTGCCTCTCTAAACACTGCACCGACTGTTGAGTTAAACTCCAAGCCTCGTTCTCTAACAAAAAATTTTCTCAGCATGGCATGGTAGAACTCTACAGCAGACTTATTAACAAATTTTTGCTCATCGATATCCGGGCGTGCCGCAGAAGTAGATGCCTCGTGCGTTATTTTCCTCTTCGGTGCCATGGCACTCCAATAATCCAACCAACAAGGAATACCACCAACAAAATTATTCCACCACCACCACCACAATATTCAACAATTATATTCCACAAAATCCACCAAACTTAACAATTTCAATATCCAACTCCACCAATAATCCAAAAATCCAATCTTTAGCAACACCAACACAATATACTTACACAAACTGAATTTTCAAGAAGTGCATTGCCAAAGTACCTCAATAATTCGAAATTTGTAGTAGGTTGGAGTCCTTGGCTTGCACCTTGTCAAACTTGTAGGTTGGTGTTGATTTAGTCTTCTAAATCTGCAAATCTAGAACAATTAGCACAATTTGAGTCTAATTTGCATAATATAGTAGTGAAATTGAAAAAATGTGCAAAGATTGGAGTAAAATGTGAAGAAAATTGGGAAGAGGCGATTTTTTTGGGGAGGGTTTTCATTTGGAGTGTGTGTAATTGTGTGTGTTAGTGTGTGAGTTCGGGTTTAAAAAAACTGAATATGCGCTTTATCGATCGATCGGTATAAAGTACCGATCGATCGGTACATTGCCGTAGCTTTTTTAAAAAATTCCCAGATTGACTGATCGATCGGTAGGTTTTACCGATCTATCGGTCCATTGCCGTAGCTTTTTATTTTAATTCCTCGAATTACCGATCGATCGGTAAATTTCTGATTTTTTTTTTAAAATTAATGCAGTCAAGAGTCAACAACCAAATTAAAAACGTGAAACTACCTACTAAATTCAAACACAAAGGAGAAAAAAGAAAAAT
Source organism: Haberlea rhodopensis (assembly GCA_907163345.1). Taxonomy (NCBI): domain Eukaryota; kingdom Viridiplantae; phylum Streptophyta; class Magnoliopsida; order Lamiales; family Gesneriaceae; genus Haberlea; species Haberlea rhodopensis. The sequence goes on from CAJQUN010001295.1 coordinate 29,093, forward strand.
TAATTCTTGATTTATAGTCCCAAGCTGGACTTCTTACCCAATCGCTTCAACAGCTCGAAGTATGTGGATTAATGTCATCCACGTTGCAGTGTCTCAACCGCTCACCATTTACCACACAAGTGCCTAGAATAGGATCACTTACCTTAATTGCTCCATGAGCATAGACAGTAGTCACCGTGAATGGTCCAACCCATGAAGCTTTTCGCTTGCTTTGGAAAATGCGAGGTGGTGGCGCTTTATGCAATTGCACTGTCTCTCCCTTCATGAATGTCCTTTTCTCCTTGAGCTTCCTAGCATTTTTTGACTTTATCATGTCATGGCTCTTGCCTTCTTTAGTCTCTAGCTCGGTTTTCACGTCCACCTCATTAGTGCCTTGCACCACATCAACAAGCAAAGTGTCAATCATGTTAACTTTTAGATAATCATGCTCGTTGTGTGCGTGTGTTGAAGATTTGAACATATTGAATGTAACACGATCCTCTCCTACACGGAGGATCAACTTCTCTTCTTCAACATCAATGATGGCTCTTCCAGTAGCCAAGAATGGGCGTCCCATGATTAATGGCATTCTCACATCCTCCTCCATATCCAACACTAAGAAATCCATTGGGAAGGTGAATTGATCTATCTTTACAGGCACATCTTCAATGATTCCTAGTGGGTAGGTGATAGACTTGTCCGCCATTTGCAACACTACTCTTGTGGGCTTCAGCTCTCCCAATCCAAGTCTCCTAAAAATAGACAAAGGCATCAAGTTCACACTAGCACCCAAATCACATAATGATTTAATAGAAGAAATAGGCCCAACAGTGAAAGGAATAGAGAAACTCCCTGGATCTTTTAACTTCGTGGCCGATTTATTTTGCACCATAGCACTACATTCCTCAGTCAAAAAGACAGTCTCGTGCTCTCCCAATTTCTGCTTCTTAGACAACATTTTCTTTAAGAATTTGGCATGATTAGGCATTTCTTGTAATGCATCAATAAAGGGTATATCGATATGCAAATTCTTAAGCATGTCTAAAAATTTGGCAAAGTTTGAATCAACCTTCGCCCTATTAATTGCTGTAGGGAATGGGAGAGGAATGTGTACCTTTTCTTGTGGTGAGATCGGTATAGTGGCTCCAATGGACTTACCCTTGTTGCAAGGTTTCTCCTTCTCCTCTTGCTTCATTGAAATCTTTTCCGTTTCCTTCTCAGCACCAAGTTCCTTTCCACTCCTCAAGGTCACGGCATTGGCTTGCTCCCTTGGATTCCTCTCGGTGTCACTCGGCAGAGTTCCTTGTGCTCTTCCGGCCAAGATGGTTGCCAATTGTCCGACTTGAGTTTCCGAATTATTGATAGATGCATCTTGGTTATTCATCCTGGTCTCAGTAGATGATATAAACTTGACAAGTAATTCCTCCATGCTCGGCTTTGGTTGGTAACATGGTTGTGGTTGGGGGTTCAAAACATTCTTTTGGTCGGACCAAGAGAAGTTTGGATGATTCCTCCACGGTTGGTTATAGTTGTTGGAGTAAGAATTACCCTGTTGTGGCATGTTTCCTACAAAGTTAGCCTTTTCAGTAGATTGCACAAAAGGATTACCTGCCTGGCATTCCGTGCTCTGATGGTTGCCTCCACACAAATTATATATGACCACTTGAGCTTGCATCGCTGTCATGCTCAAGCCATCCATTTTCTTATTCGACGCCTCCAATTGAGCTTTTATTGTTGTTACCTCACCAACTTGGTGCACCCCTATCGGTCTCTTGGGCACATTTCTTTTGACTGCCACTGGTAACTGTTGGCTGCCATCTCTTCCAAGAGTGTATAAGCTTCCTCAGGTGACTTTCTCATTATGGTACCTCCTCCTGCTTCATCAATCATGGATCTATTAGCAGAAAATAAATCATTGTAAAATGTTTGTACCTGAAGCCAAATCGGAAGACCATGATGTGGGCATCTTCGAAGTAGATCCTTGAAGCGCTCCCAAGCTTCATATAGAGTCTCCGGATCATGTTGCATGAATGTGGTGATATCATTGCGCATCTTAGCTGTCTTGGAAGGGGGAAAGTATTTTGATAAGAAGGCTTGAGCCATCCCCTCCCAAGTAGTGATCGACCCTGCAGGCAATGAATTCAACCAACTCTTAGCTTTATCATTTAAAGAAAAGGGAAAGAGTCGTAACCTAATGGCGTCGTCAGTGACGCCATTGTGCTTGAATGTGTCGCATATCTCCAAAAAGTTGAAGATATGAGCATTAGGATCATCAGTATGCGATCCTCCGAATTGCACAGAATGTTGAATCATCTGAATTATGGCAGGCTTGATTTCAAAGTTATTAGCCTGAACCCTTGGTCTAGTGATGCTAGATATGGTGCCTTGAAAAGTTGGTTGTGCATAGTCCATCATAGATCTTATAATTGGCACTTCATCGTTGTGTTGTCCATCATTCCCTCGATTATTCTCGGCCATCTCTCTAGTTTCTTTCCGAAATCTTCTGCAAGTTCGTTCAATCTCTAAGTCGAGTGGCTCTAATATAGGTCTGTCACTTCGTAGCATGCACTACAAAGACAACTCCCTGCAAAATTCAACACACGAAGGAAGAACAGTAATGAAATCGTATAAACCGTATAAAAATAATTATAAAAGAAAAATGGCTAAATTATAGTCAACTAATCTCTTATGATATTACTTAAACTAGTCCCCGGTAACGGCGCCAAAAACTTGATCGCTATTATTTTAAACAATATTTTTCAGTGTAGCGACTATGTACCGCAAGTGCACGGTGTCAAGTTTTAGTATAATGATCTAGAAGTAAGGATTGTCGAACCCACGAAGACTACTAGTAATTACCAAATTTAACTAGTGTTCTATATTTAACCTACGAAATTGTTTGAAAGATAAACTAATTCACTCAACTCCAATATTCAACCGCACCACAAAGAATTAAGATAATAAACAGTAGAGATAAATATCGAGACTTCGGTTCACTTGAGTAATCCCCCACAATTTACCTACTAGTTCTAATTAAAATTAATGCATCTAAGGTGACAAGTTTTTCCGGTTATATCCAATATACTCTCTCGAGGAATTTTAAACCTAACACTGAATTGCAGTAAGTAACTCTTGTTCACTTATTTAACAATTCAATGTTGCAAACGTTCTATGAAAACCCTTAGCTTTCGATTACTAGATATCTATGGCTATCACTCGTGTATTTGACGCCATCTCTCGATCTCGGTCTGAAATCCACGGTTTATGCTATTTGTTCCCTTACAATATCATCTCTCGATCTCAATTGCAAACTAACAACATTCAAAGAGTAGCTAATCCTTTAAAAGCATTAAAAGCATAACATAAACTCAAAAATAACAATAACTCAATCAAAAACTAGAATTAAAACTGTGGGGTTCATACACAAGATCCCCTTGTCTCGACAACAAACCTAGCCTAGCATATTAACGGAAAAACAATGTTTTATAACATCGAATAGCATCATAAACATTTAAAGTCGGAAATAAAACTAAAACAAAAGTTCAGAAATACGTAGAAACGCTCGATGTTGAATCGTGCGTCGATCCGATGTTCCCGTCTCTAGCTGTGTTGGTTTGAATCCTCTTGAAGGTTTGAAGATGGTGGAGAGTTGAATTCTATGGTGAAAAGTCAGTCCAAAAACCCCTAGGGCCGGCCACTTTTTTCTCTTAAATAGTGGAGAAGAATCCCCACAATTTCGTGTAAGACCCAAACTCTTAAAAGGTAATTTTTTTTCAAATTTTCGCTGGTACCGATTGATCGGTAAGATGTACCGATCGATCGGTAGAATCTTCAAAAATTTTCCCAAGTTCTGCCTCTCTAGCGATCGATCGTTAGATCCTAGCGATCGATCGCTACCTGTAAATCTTTACAAGTCGAGTTTCTTCGCCGCTTCTTCGCTCGGTTCGCTTAGTTGAGTCTTTTTTCATCATTTTAAGCATAAATTCTCCAATTTCATATAATCCGACCTTGATTCCTGAAATAAACAAAAACAACGTAAAAGCGCATAATATCGTCCAGGAATCAACTTAAACAGTATAAAAAAACCTAGAAATATAAGTGTAAAAATCACACTTATCAATTGCTAATACAATAGCAGTATAACAATACGCACTACGGCAGTACATAACAATCATCACCCAACAACGGTAAACGATATCATCGCCCAACGGCGGTACGCAACACTCATCGCCATACGGCGATACTCAATACTCATTGCCCAACGGCGGTACACAATACTCATCGTCGAACGGCGGTACACAATAATCATCACCGAAAGGCGGTACACAATACATCATTTCTACGACATACCGGTGGCATTCATAATACCCCTCGTTTCGTGTAATAGCGGCAAGTACTCTATACATCAGCGGCTCAATAATATCCATCGCTTTGAATTATAGGTGGCTCCATGAATATCCCTCGCTTTGACATATCGATGACCCGCGCTACGACATAACAACAACAATAATCATGATATCGCTCCATAAGACAGTGGCAAATATTCTGATCCATCACTGCTCAATATATATGTATCATCACAGCGATCTCAATATACTCAAATCAACATAACATCTCACAATATCTACAATCCCTACTACGTTATATCAGCATCTCAATAATATCAATCGCTTCAAATTTAACGACGGCTCAATGATATCCCTCGCTTTGACATACTAGCGACCCACGCTACGATATAACAACGGCATATATTCTGATCCATCGTTATTCGATATAACTGTAGCATCACAATATACTGGTATGCACTGACAATATCAAGTATTCATATATTACCTAGGGGTGGGAATCGGGACGGGTTTCGGGGAATCGGGATATTCGGGTTCGGGTAATCGGGTATCGGGTATACTACAATCATACCCGAACCCAAACCCGAATATGTCGGGTACCAAAATTTCGGTTTCGGGTATCGGAAATCGGTTTTGGGTACCTGATTTTGGGTACCCGAACCTTGAATTATTTATTTATTTTTTTTTAAAAAAAAAGATATACTATAAAGATTTTAAAAATAATAAAAAAACATTTTCTTTATTTTTCAAAGGAAATCGAGTTCGGGTATCCGAACCCGAACAATTTTTTTTCCCAAACCCCTATCCAATCCCGTCCTAACCCGTCATTACCCGATCGAGGAATACTCGATCGGGGAATACCTAATTATCCCAAAAACCTCGATTATCCCGACCCGATAGGGTCGGGTCGAGATCCGAATATCCGAACCTGTTGCTCACCCCTAATATTACCATAGCAATTCAATATCATTGCATGTGTATAATCACATATACCTGCATTCTCATATCCACAATATAACCTTACCCGATCATCACATCATTTGTTGTCACATATTGACAGCACAGTACTGTCCACCATTTCCTGTCCTCAGACAGCATATCTCGTTTCTCATTTTTTGATTTCCCTACAAAGTCAAATTTCTTAGCACTTGTTACATATACAAGGTGCATACAATTTCAATCAACATTAATTCTCTTTCACCAATCATCACATCAAATTATTAGAACCTATCAACATAGCATATCAATTTTCGCTCATCTAGCGTCACATCATTATTATCACAACAATTAAGTCAATGATATGCTACTTAAATAAGTTACCAGGCGATAGCACTCTTCAATAACACCACCATTGGTGCATATGTTCATTGACATCACTGGTTATTTTTCAATATCACGTTCATCATATTTCATACGATCCTGCAACCACGATGGTTAGCAATAACACAAGTTTTCAATCATGACATCATAATACACTACGCACAAAACCGCATGCGTAAACTATGTGCAATTCATTCCTATCGGCACATCCTTAGGCCCTCAGACAACCCAAAAGAGCAAACAACTACTCTAATACCACTAATGTAGGACCCCCAACTCCGATCGCAATCAGGATATGTGTTTTGCCTAAATGGAGGTGCTGTGAGCTGGAAGAGTTCAAAGCAAGAGACAATAGCCGATTCTACAACTGAAGCTGAGTATATTGCTGCCTCAAATGCAGCAAAGGAAGCTGTTTGGATTAAGAAGTTCATTTCTGAGCATGGTGTTATGCCTAGCATACTAGATCTGATTGAACTGTATTGTGACAACAATGGAGCCATCACATTGGCTAAGGAAACCAGATCTCACAACCGGTCCAAACACATACTTCAGCGCTTTCATTTCATTCGAGAAATCATTGAAGAGATGTGAAAATATGCAAAGTACCAACTGATGATAATGTATCTGACCCACTGACGAAACCTCTGTCACAGCAGAAGCATGATCGTCATACTAGATCTTTAGGCATTAAGTACATGTTTGATTGGTTGTAAGGACTCACATGCCCTTAACCCGTTATTAGTGTATTAATCCATATCATTAGTGCATACAATCATAATATCATGGGGGAAAATCCATATGCAAGTATAACATCATATACTATCCAGAAAATTTCTTGCATTTGATCCACATAATATTCAAATTCCCCAACCAAGATCACTTACATAACATGCACCCTCATAATACACTAACATGCTCTCAGTTCATTTAGCAATTCCGTATTTAATTGCATGCAAACAATAAATGAAGAGAGAAAAGCCATTGTCCATTTATACATTCCATATACACGTAAAAACGTACTCACATGAGAGCACCCAATGAATAAATTTGTATCTAATGTATAAGATACTCTACCGAATGCGGTTATTGGTACTTCGATCCTGGAAGCACCTCCCATGAATAGTTCGATCTCAACTCTGGATCTACATACTTATTCAACCAGCTCTGGTACCTCAATCCCGGAAGTACCTCCAATCGACAGCCCGAGCTCAACTCCAAAGCTACCGCTGCACCTGTATTACCTGCCCCAACAGAGACAGCCCCCACACGGGGTAAGCATACCAATACCACCAATCCAATAATCATAATATTACAGTTCATAATTTACAGAGTGTAAATGCCATGAATTTAAATGATACTCCCTGGATGGTATCATCCTCATCCCTCCCTGTATTGTCCCTGTACTCAAAATAACTAAACCATTAAATTCTCAAAAGCCAGTTGATCATCTCATTGATCAACTAAAACCATTCCTGCTATACCAGTTCCATAACCAAATATTATTAAATCATCAAATAGAGTACTACAGATATCACATGTATCTAGCCAATGACTCCATATTTCTATTTCATAGCTCGCTCCACAATAGCGGCATTTTAACCCCACGCACCTCAACAATAGCGGCGTCATAACCGATGGTCGCTCAACGACAACAACATCCAATCATTGCTTGCTCAAAAGCGACACCATATAATTCCCAATGTATGTCCATTTATCGCAATTACCAGATACCATGTATTTCACTATCCATTTATACCAAGTACCATATATCATGCATTTCAATATCCATTTATGCAAATACCACATACCATGCATTTCAATATCCATTTATGGCAAATACCACATACCATGCATTTCAATATCCATTTATTGCAAATACCACATACCATGCATTTCGCAGTTGCAACATTATAACAGGCTATGCTCGTACGTCATACGCACCTTATGATTCCGTAGACCGAACCAAACCTTGACCGAGTGCCGCGACCCGATGAATTATGTGCTACCACATAAAATAACTCATAATCAAATATAAGCATGCAACCACGTGCCCAAGCACGTTTACAATCCCCAAATATATCATCAATCAATGACGATTAACCAATATAAAATACCCCGGGCAAAGCATGCACCTATTCCACAACAAAAGAAACATATTATCCACAAAACAGGGCATCTCGATCGATCGGCCAAGGGGCTCGATCGATCGAGAGCCCCAGCAACCCATGCCTCAAAATCCTTCCTTGCTCGATCGATCGAGCATAACGCTCGCTCGATCGACCGACCATCTCGATCGATCGAGCGTTTTGCTCGATTGATCGAGCCAACTGTACATCGTCTTCCCGTTTTTGAAAATATGCGCGATCGATCGGACCTCAACGCCGATCGATCAGCGAGCTCTGTACAGGCCCAGAAATGGCGTTTTTGGGTTTAAACTCCCAAAAAATAATCCCAACACCCAATATACCATTTATCCTCAACATTAACATCATAAAAACCCTTAAACATCCAACCCCCAAAATCTTTAAAAGTTCAAAAACTCAAACTCAACATAATACTAAACCAAAATCCACCATACTACTATCAAATCGAAGACAAGGACGATGGGAAGTTTAATACATGATTATCTTCGAGAAATCCGACTCCCGAGTGAGCTTCTAGCCATTTCTTCCAAGAGAAAGGAAGAGGGTTTGGGGGAAATGGGGGAAAGCGAGGTGAGAGGGAGAGAGAAGAGAGAGAGAGAGGAAATCTATGCAATGACAGAATACCGAGTCCACTTGGTATATATAGTATCAAGGCTCCAAAATACCAAGTCCTCCACAAATACATCATGACTCATTAAAAATCATATGTTTCCAATAATTATCTCTCAATCTCATTTTCCAGTACCAGCCCCAAAACAAAGTACCCCGGTCCCCAGATCCCACCAAAAACCAAATTCCAAGGTTATCACCACGATAAGAATACAATCTCATCCCTTGGATCCAACGACTCCAAATACCGGACTTAATATCCCCGGGAGTCCCAAATCCACAATTAATTCATAATTGCCACAATTAAAATCCATAAAGGATTATTACTACACCGGGATTAACACCATTAATCCCCGGGCATCACAATTATCCCCCACTAATAAAATTTCATTCTCAAAATTTGCACGGCGTACTCCACGCATTGCCGAGACTACAAAATCCAAACGGATTTACATCGTCGAATCATGAACATGTCATGAACGACACACCAACCGTGAGGATACCGACCTTGCACCAAAACCTGGAATGGGGTAAACCTCCCAAACCATCACAACCGCAATAGAACGTCAGCAAACCCCAATGCTAACCACCCAAAAGCAGTCAGTCAATCCTAACTGTTAACCAAACGAATCATTCGTGATTCCAAAATAGCTATCATCCCAATGATATCTACATGCCATAGCCAACGATGTTAAACATACATCGTTACCAAAGTGACCACCTGTACACAATAGTATACCCAAACTACATCCGGTTTCCATTTTCCAAATCCATCTCTAACAGAGGAGTTGTTGCACCACCTTGCAACACAGATCGGACAACTTACGGCCACTGATCGACACAAAACACATCTCCAAGGATGTCTACTACCGTGTGTTCCAAGAATTGTCATCTTGGTCCAAACACACTCTCGAGACTCCACAAGGTCTCAAGTTCTCGAAAGAACATGCAAGAACAACCAATTGCATTTCCGCCACACGTGTCAACCACGACACTTAACAAATCCGAATTCTGGTCATCCCACGTTTACACCAGGATTCAACAATCCTTACACAGGGGCTATTGAATTAACTAGTAAAGAATTACCATGATCCCAAAATACAACAATTCCTCCTCGGAGGAAGTCAACCAAAGCTCACGATCATTCTTCAGAATATATCGTGCCATTGAGATTACCAATCTCAAAGTGCCACAATCTCTCACCGGAGATTCATTCATCCAAGCATGTTAACATGATGCTCGACGGGTACTAAGAAAATGCTAGCATTCGTATACTCACACTGGTATACATGCCTAAGTACCACAACAACATGCATACTCAATGCAATCGACTCGGGTATCCCCAATCATACCCAAAGCCCCAAAACAACTATCAATCCCCAGTTATTCTCGTATCGTTGAGAATGATGATTGACGAACCAACGACCAATGGTGTGATTCCGACATCAACACCGCACAAACCGACTCAACCAATCTCCCAAAGATTCCCAACCGGTAGGTATATCAATACCGTTTTCCTCATAAGGAAAGTGCCATGAATCCATGACCCTCCAATCTCGAATCACCGTTCGGAAACTGGATATATCTATACCAAAATATATTCCAGAACCCACAAATACATAACTGGTTCAGAATAGTGCCTCAATGCCACTATTACCAAATCGAAATTCGTATACACAACGTATATACATCTAACGATGCCCTGTACTAATATCATAGTACTCCACAATCTCGAGCATTTCCCCGGAGACATCTCCTCGAACGTCTCACCGAAAGGTAAGAGATCCATTACTCGGTCCAACACCGGTAATGCTTACCATGGTTGATTCACAATCAACCCTCGACCAATACTAGTTGTCTCCATGACAGTACAATCCAAATCTCTCCAAGAGATTAAATCAATATAGTAGTGTTACCCCACTAACTATATCCTACAATTCCAATTGTGACTCCCGTTGCATTCCATATGCAAAGATGTTTAACCAGAGCTAACAACGACTTGTCGACACTCACGTTGGTATTCCCAACAAAATTGAGTTGTCCGGGCACAAGTCCCTCAAAACATTTGACGTATAAACGTCCCCCATGAGGTATTTCCTGCCTCAAACCTTAAGCCATAAAGTGACTACAAGAGTCCACTAAAACCCTCATCATATCATCATACGACTTACCAACTTGGTTCCAACGAGCAGTACAATGGCTACAACAAGCACACTACATCACTGCAATAATACCTGGCAAGCAAATCGCTGCCTCCTTAGGTTTATACCAAACCTACCAACGTATCATACGTTCCAGTCCGGTATACCATGTCGTCCCAACAATTAGAATATTGGGTCATCACCCGATATTTCTCTAAAACACCAAAGCACAATGGACATCCCGGTGTCCTTACTCAACCCCAATGCAATCATATCCATTAGGATTTATTTCCACACCCTCAGGGTGGGTGTGACCATGTCTACCACATGTCACAACGATAAAAGCGAGTAGTTTCCTCAATAACTACTTTTAGCCATCCCAACGAGTATACCCAAAGGTACCACTACGCGTAATATATTTACTTCAAATACATGATGCGGTACACTCACCTGTACAATGCATCTAATAATTCATCGAGCCAACCTGCTCGGATTAACGGTCTCGTCAACCGGTGACGTAGACACCACCTTGTGCCACCATCGGCACTCAAACCATATGACTAACTACGTATGCCCAGACGCATTATTCATCAAAACGACGCTACTCGTCTACATAGAACATCTGATATGTCATCGTCATCCTGTGCGGTATATGACAACACATGGTATCCACAATAATGCTAACTAAACAGCAATATATCATAACTCATCGCTAATAAAATAGCGGTATACCTATCTCCGTCGTCCAATAGTGGTACATAATGCACACCCATAGCTCGTGGGCGGTACAATCCCGCGCTATGTAAATAGCGGCAGAACCCATCGCTATAAAGTCAGCGGCATGATCCCTCACCATAGAGTCAGCGGCATAAAACATCGCTATAGAATCAGCGGTATAAAACATCGCTATATATATATCTGGCGGCATGAACCATCGCCAATGGATGTAGCGGAATGAACCATCGCTATAGAGATACCAGGCGGTATGAACCATCGCCAACAGATGTAGCGGAATGACCCATCGCTATATGATACCTGGCGGCATGAGCCGTCGCCAATAGATGTAGCGGAATGAACCATTGCTAACTGATCGCTTATTTTTTAAACAATTATTTCTCAGTGTAGCGATTCTAGACCGCAAGTGCACGGTGTCAAGTTTTAGTATAGATAGGAAGATACGGATTGTCGAACCCACAGGGACTAACAAGCAAGTACCAAATAAGATGTCTTTTAACTATATTTAACCTACGATAATTAATTTATAATTAACAACTAATTAATTAATATAAACTACTAATCCAACCAAGTCAATAAAAGTAAACGAGAAAAATCCACTAGAGAAGATTATCGAGACTTTGGTTCACCAATGCAATTCCCTACAATTCTCGATTGAATATTCAAATATTTCTAAGGTGACGAGTTCTCCCAATTTATCTAATACACTCTCTCGAGCTATATTAAACCTAACACAAATTGCAGTAAGTAACTTTCGTTCACTTATTTTACAATTCAATGTTGCATAAGATCCATGAAAACTCCTAGCTTTCAATTACTAGATATCTATGGCTATCACGCATGTATTTGACGTCATCTCTCGATCTTGGTCTGAAATCCATGGTCTGAGTTATTACATCCGTATCATAAAATCATCTCTCGCTCTCAATTACGATACTAACATCATTCAAAGGTGATCAATCCTCTAAAAGCATGAAGAACATAAAACATACGCAAAGAACTATAAGAATTCAATCATTAAATCATCAAATCGAAGGTTCATAACAAAGGATTCGCCTAGCCTCGATAATAAACTTAGTTCATACTCATAAATAAATACCAATACTCAAACATGTCTTGCAACAATCCAAGCATGATAAAATCAAAACAAACAAAACTAAAGTTTAAAAGTAAGAATAAACTCCCAGTCGACTCCGGTTGTAGATCCTCGCTCCTTCTCTTGCTTCCTTCTCGATCGTCTCTTTAATCGCCTTGTTGGGTTGTTCAAATTCCTAGGATGAATAGGTGAAGATGGATGAAGGTGATATGGAGTATGGAGGTGTGGAGGCTATTCCTAGGGTAAAAAGTCTGATATATTCCCTTTTAGAGACTAATATTTCGAGCTATATAGGTTTGGAGGCTAGGAGATGGAATAGAATCCAATTTGGAAGGCAAGAAATCATGTTTCCATATTTTTCAAAACTCTGGGTGATCGATCGGGACAAAGCGGCCGATCGATCGAGCTAGACAGTAGAAATTCGTGGCTTTTTCAGCCTTGCTCGATCGATCGGCGATGCTTGCTCGATCGATCGGCAAGACCAGAATATTTTCTGCGCCTTTTTCAGCTTCTGGCGAGTTTTGTATTTTGGCCGTAACTTCTCATACGATGCATTTCAATATCCATTTATGCAAATACCACATACCATGCATTTCAATATCCATTTATGGCAAATACTACATACCACGCATTTCAATATCCATTTATTGCAAATACCACATACCATGCATTTCACAGTTGCAACATTATAACAGGCTATGCTCGTATGTCATACGTACCTTATGATTCCGTAGACCGAACCAAACCTTGACCGAGTCCCGCGACCCGATGAATTATGTGCTACCACATAAAATAACTCATAATCAAATATAAGCATGCAACCACGTGCCCAAGCACGTTTACAATCCCCAAATATATCATCAATCAATGATGATTAACCAATATAAAATACCCCGGGCGATGCATGCACCGATTCCATAACAAAAGAAACATATTATCCACAAAACAGGGCATCTCGATCGATCGGCCAAAGGGGCTCGATCGATCGAGAGCCCCAGCAACCCATGCCTAAAAATCCTTCCTTGCTCGATCGATCGACCGACCATCTCGATCGATCGAGCCAACTATACATCATCTTCCCGTTTTCGAAAATACGTGCGATTGATTGGGACCTCAACGCCGATCGATCGGCGAGCTCTGTACAGGCCCAGAAATGGCATTTTTGGGTTTAAACTCCCAGAAAATTTTCTCAACACCCAATATACCATTTATCCTCAACATTAACATCATAAAAACCCTTAAACATCCAACCCCCAAAATCTTTAACAGTTTCAAAAACTCAAACTCAACATAATACTCAACCAAAATCCACCATACTACTATCAAATCGAAGACAAGGACGAGGGGTAGAATAATACCTGATTATCTTCGAGAAATCCGGCTCCCGAGCCAAGCTTCTAGCCATTTCTTCCAAGAGAAAGGAAGAGGGGTTTGGGGCAAATGGGGGAAAATGAGGAGAGAGGGAGAGAGAAGAGAGAGAGAGAGAGAGAGAGAGGAAATCTGTGCAATGACGAAATACTGAGTCCACTTGGTATATACAGTACCAAGGCTCCAAAATACCAAGTCCTCCACAAATACATCATGACTCATTTTAAAAATCATCTGTTTCCAATAATTATCTCTCAATCTCATTTTCCAGTACCAGCCCCAAAACAAAGTACCCCGGTCCCCAGATCCCACCAAAAACCAAATTCCAAGGTTATCACCACGATGAGAATACAATCTCATTCCTTGGATCCAACGACTCCAATACCTGATTTAATATCCCCGGGAGTCCCAAATCCGTAATTAATTCATAATTGCCACAATTAAAATCCATTAAGGATTATTACTACACCAGGATTAACACCATTAATCCCCGCCTGAGCTTTAATGGACGACCTGGGTTGATAAGTCACGTCGTATTCGCCGAGCTCGATTGTCCACTTTACCAGTCTTCCCGACATGTCAGGTTGGGTCATTATCCTCCCCATGGGGCTGTTGGTTAGCACTGAGATGGGGTGGGACAAGAAGTTGGGTCTCAGCCTTCTTGCGGTATTACCAAAGCTAATGCCAGCTTTTCAACCTCTGGATATATGAGCTCCGCACCTCGCAGTGCATGGCTAACATAGTACACCGGTCTCTGGTTTTTACCATCCTGTTTTATCAGTACTGAGCTTACAGCACTCTCTATAGCAGACAAGTAGATCCACAATCTTTCATCGAGTTCGGGCTTTACCAGGACGGGCAGCTCGGCCAGGTGCCTCTTCAAGCCAGCGAAAGCTTTTTTGCACTCGTCGTTCCAATCAAATTTTTTGGCTTTTCTTAGTACTTGGAAGAAGGGGTAACTCCTATGTGTTGACCTAGAGATGAAGCGAGCCAAGGACGCAATCCGCCCTGTCAATTTCTACACATCTTTTATACTGCGTGGTGAGGTCAACTCTTGTCTCTGACCTTCTCTGGGTTGACCTCGATCCCCCGCTCTGTTACCATGAAACCCCAAAATTTCTCGCTCTTTACGCCGAATACGCATTTAGCCGGATTTAGTTTTTGACCAAACCTACTCAGCATGCCAAAAGTTTCGTCCAAATCGGGCAATAGGTTTGATTTGCTCTTAGATTTTACCAAAATATCATCCACATAGACCTCAATGTTCCTTCCCGCCTGGTTTTTGAACACTTTGTCCATCAACCTCTGGTATGTGGCCCCAGCATTCTTGAGTCCAAAAGGCATGACCACATAGCAGAACGTTCCATCTGAAGTTATAAAACTGACTTTATCTTGGTCCTCTTTTGCCAAGGGGATTTGGTGATATCCTTGATACGCGTCCATGAAACATAACAACTCGTACCGAAAGTAGAATCTACCAACTGGTCGATCTGTGGCAGACGGTAACAGTCCTTGGGACAGGCTTTGTTCAAATCACGAAAGTCAATGCACATCCTCCACTTTCCAGCCGACTTTGGAACCAGAACCACGTTAGATAACCAGGTGGAGAACTGTACTTCCCGTATCTGCCCATCCTTTAGCAAAGTCTGAACCTCGACTCGGATAATCCTGTCTTTATCTGGTCCAAAATGCCTTTTCTTCTGCCTGGTTACCTTGACCCAGGATTAACATTTAACTTGTGCTGGGCGATTGTGGGTAGAACTCCTGCCAACTCCGCCGAAGACCAGGCGAATATTCCGGCATGCTTGGACAGACATTCCACCAAATCATGCTTCAAGTCGGTGTCCAGGTCGGAGGCCACTCTTGTGGTTTTCCCGGGTTGATCCGGATCTAATGTGATTTCTTCTTCTCCGTCCCGCATCGCCTGCACCTCCTGCACCATTTGCACTCCTCTATCCTCCCGTTCTTCCTCACCACCCCTTCTGGATTTTTTCACCTCTATCCTTATGGTTTCAGCGTAGCACTTCTTGGATGAGGGTTGGTCTCCCCTGACTTCCCCCACTCTTTTTCCTATAGGGAACTTGATCTTTTGATGAAAGGTAGAGGCCACAGCCCTGGACTCGTTCATAGTTGCCCTCCCCAAAATGATGTTGTAAGAAGAGGAGGCCGCCACAACGGTGAATGTGATCAACCTCGTCTTCCTATCCTCGTTAGATCCCAAGGAAAGGGGCAAGGAAATCTGATCGAGGGGGTATACGGTGTGCCCAGCGAAGCCAAATAGGGGGCGTTGATTTTCTCGAGATGATATCCCCCCAAGTCCATCTGCCGGAAGGCTTCGTCAAACAACACATTCACCGAACTTCCCGTGTCTACAAACACCCTCCCAACTTCGTAATTAGCAACAGTCGCTCTTATGACCAGGGCATCGTTATGGGGCGCGCATACATTTTCCAGGTCCCGAGGTCCAAAACTGATCACCACCCCCTCCTCGGCACCGCAAACCCCTCCTACACTCAGGGTTTCTCTCCTGCTAGCCGCCTTCCTGGCCCTGGTAGAATCCCCATCAGTCGTGCCACCCGAGATCATGTTGATGACACCCCGAGTTGGTGAATTACCTCGGGGTTGGTTGGTGTCATTTGGATTCCTCGGGGGTCCTCGACCGCGTTCTCTACCGTGAACCGGAGGCCGGAAGTTAGTCCGTCCCCCTCTCCCTCTTATCCATGATGGACCTCGACCTCTTCCACGAGGCAGATTATCCTCGGGTGGACTAGGTCGGGACAACAACTGCTTGAACTGGGAACTGCTCTGTATCGCCTTCTCGAGCTCTTGATCCAAACGATGGCATTCCTGAGTAGTGTGCCCGGTCGCTTGGTGGAAGATACAGTATTTCTCCGAGACTTCCCTTCTGGGCTCCGCACCGGTTTGGGCTGGCTTTTGCAAGATTTGTTTGTCCTCATATATGCGGATGGCCTCTTCCTTGGAGACTTTCAACGGTGTGTACTGGGAAAAACGGCCGAGTTATGCCCCTTCCGCGGGCCGCTTCTCGACCTGGCTGGGTCGTCTCTCCCCAGTCTTCCGGACTTCCTTCCTCCTCAGTTGCTGGGCTTCTTCCACGTTAATGTACTTTTCCTCTCGGGTGAGTAGATCATAAAATGTAACAGGAGGTTTCTTTACCAAGGATCGGAAGAAGTCTCCTCCTCGCATGCCTTGGGTGAAGGCGCTGATCAGAATTTCCGCCGGACAGGTCGGTATTTCGAGTATCGCGTTGTTAAAGTTTTTGATATATTACCGAAGTGGCTCGTCCTCGTCTTGTCTCATTTCGAATAGGCTCAGAGATGTCTTCTTATATCGCTTGCTGCTAGCATATTGGTGTAAGAACGCAGAGCTAAATCCCACGAAGGAAGAAATGGACCCTGGCTCCAGCTGGTTGAACCACTTCAGGGACGACCTCACCAAGATGGTCAGAAACACTTTGCACTTTAGACGGTCTGGGTAACAATGTAGCATGGCTGCGTTTTCAAACCTGCCCAGATGTTCTTCCGGGTCTGTACTCCCATCATACTCCCCAGCATTAGGAGGTCGGAAATTACTTGGGAGTTCCTCATTTACTATCTCGCCCTAGAAAGGGGTTCCCCTCCTCCGCACACAGGCACCCCCCATTCCCTTCTTCGTCCTCTGGACCTCGTCCTTCAACTCCTCCATCTGGCCCTCTAGATTCGGGACAGCAGCCATTTTAGGATGAGAAGTTGCTCCCTGCTCGGGCTCCTTCACCTGCTGGGAGCTTTCCCCAAGCACGCCATCGGACGGACCTTCCTTTCTTCTCATGGTCTGTTCCACTGTGGCTGCAATTAGGCAGGTGAGCTGTTCCAATGTTCAGGCTCCCACTATCATGTTGACCCCGGATGGTGGTTGTTCTTCTCCATTGGTTGAGGCATGATTTCTCGGTTTTCCTCCATGTCGGTTCTCCTTGTTCTCGCCATTATATCAATGTCATTTGCTTATTTTCCCACAGACGGCGTCAATGGTTACCATCATATGACTTGACAAGCACCTGGCCAAGCTGCTCGTCCTGGTAAAACCCAAACTCGGTGAAAGATTGTGGATCTACCTGTCTGCTACAGAGAGTGTTGTAAGCTCAGTACTGATAAAACATGATGGTACAGACCAGAGGTCGGTGTACTATGTTAGCCATGCACTGCGAGGTGCGGAGCTCAGATATCCAGAGGTTGAAAAGCTGGCATTAGCTTTGGTAATAACCGCAAGAAGGCTGAGGCCCTACTTCTTGTCCCACCCATCTCAGTGATAACCAACAGCCCCATGGGGAGGATAATGACCCGGCCTGACGTGTCGGGAAGACTGGTAAAGTGGACAATCGAGCTCGGCGAATACGACATGACTTATCAACCCAGGTCGTCCATTAAAGCTCAGGCTTTATCAGACTTCCTCGCGGAGATGATAGAGGTTGAGACCGAAGAGCCATGGAAAGTATACGTAGATGGAGCAGCAAACAATGAATGCAGTGGAGTGGGGATTGTTCTAATATCTCCCGCGGGGGAAAAATGAAGGTCATTGCCATATTGGATTTCCGGGCCTCTAACAACGAAGCAGAATACGAGGTCGTGCTGATTGGGCTGAGGTTGGCCAAGGAGGTCGATGCCAGCCGGATGATCCTTCATTCGGATTCACAGCTGGCAACTCAGCAGGTGAAAGGAAACTACGAGGCCAAAAGCAAGAGGATGATAGAATACTTGAAGGCTATCCAGGAGATGTCAGAAAGTTTCGTAGAATGGAGCATAGTACAGATCCCTAGGGAGGAGAACTACGAAGCTGATGAGCTCTCCAAGTGTTCTATAACCCTAGTTCCTTTGTCACAGAGGGAGTTTATATTTCAATCTGAGTTGGTTCCATCCACCCAGCCCAGGACAGATCCCCCCGAGGTCTTAGATTGGATGACCCCGATTTTGAACTACTTGAGAAAGTCCGAGCTACCCCATGATAAGAACCAAGCCCGGGCGATTGCAGAGGCATGCGTGCCGGTTTGTTCTGATAGATGATGTGTTATACAAGAGGTCGTTCACCGGACCTCTACTCTGATGTCTGAGCACGGAAGAGGCAGAATATGGGCTAAGAGAAATACACGAGGGGTGTTGTTGAGATCATCTTGGGGGATTGGCTCTGGATAGAAAGGCTCTCCTTGCTGGATACTTCTGGCCAACCCTGAGAAACGATGCGATAAGGACCGTAGTCACTTGTGAAGGTTGTCAGAGGAACAGTAAGTTCCAGTTAAGGCCCAGCAAGGCTCATGAAATCAGTAATATCGGCTTGTCCTTTCGATCAATGGGGTTTGGATATTGTGGGACCTTTCCCGGTGGCCCCAAAGCAAAAGAAATTTATGTTGGTGGCTGTGGATTATTTTTCGAAATGGGTCGAGGCCGAACCCTTAGCAAGGATTGCAGAAGAAAATGTGCTGGACTTTCTATGGAAGAACATAGTTTGCCATTTTGGGGTACCCAGAAAATTGATATCAGACAATGAAAGAGAGTTCCAGGGGCAGAGGTTGATGGCTTGGTGCAAGGAAATGAAGATCGAACAGGTCTTTACATCAGTAGGTTATCCGCAAAGTAATGGGCAGACAGAGGTCACCAACAGGTCGATTGTGCAACCATTAAATGCAAGACTGTACGGGGTTGGCAAGGATTGAGTGGACGAGTTACCAAGTGTGTTGTGGGCTTACAGAACTACAGCTCGCATCCCAACCGGGGAGACGCCTTTCAGCATGGTCTATGGGTCGGAGGCTGTGCTCCCAGCTGAGGTAGGAAAATCATCGGCCAGGGTCCAAGCATATGATGACAACAATGAAGAGCGCCAGGCTGTGTACTACACCTCATCCTCCGAGCCGAGTTGACCCTGTGCACTCTCACCTCTGGCCATCTGTCGTGGCTTTTCTCGCTCAAACAGAGCCCTATTACTCGCGCTCCATGAAGTCATGAGTCCACGGGACGCCCACCGAGCTGAGACCAAGGCGAACCTCAAGAGGCTGGGGTGGAGCCCAGCTGGCCAGGATAGCTGAGCTGAGGCCGAAGTGGTCGTGGAAACACTAATGGTGGTCTCGTGTACCAGGACTGGAGCTACGGGAGTCGGACACCTATTAAAGCAAAGGCTAGGCCCACTAACCAATCAGAAGGTGGTCAAGTACCTCGAGTACGAAAATCATATCCCCGGATGTAGGCCGAATCGTAAAAGTATGGAAAGTCGTACAAAGTAGGTAACAGTTGTAGGTGGTCCCAGTCTGTGGTTCTCCCCCTGGCATCAGACATTGTCTCCGAAACCCCAGGCAAAACAGGACCACTGGCTCCCCCCTTCCCCTATAAAGATCAGGATTGCTAGCAAGAGATGGGGCTCTCCGAAAAAAGCTGATTACTCTTCGTTTCAACACCAATTTGATTGTCGGAAGGATTCCTGACCGGAAAGTTCTTCTCGGGCTCCGGTATAACTTTTGGTTTTGCGAAATAGCTCATCCATTTTCCCCACATAAATTTATTGTTACAAAAGCGAACCAAAAAACAAGGTAGAAAAATCCATTTGGTATCTAGAGTTATTTTTTCTGTCAATCAAAAAAATAGGAACAAAGTATGAAGATTATTGTACTATTTATGTCACAATGGAGTACTAATTGAACTTAAATTTTGTATTAATTCAGTTTAAAATTGGTATTAAACTTATATAATTATAGTACTAGTTACAAATGAAATTGATGTTAAATATTTACATATTGGTATTAGTTAAACATGAATTTGATATTGAACATATAAAATTTTGGTACTAATTACACTTGTAATTAGTATTAAACAAATATAATTTTGGTATTATTTACACTTAAAATTGGTATTAAGCTTATACAATTTGGGTATTAGTTACATTTGAAATTAGTATTAAACATATATAATTTTGGTAGTAATTTAACATGAAATTGTTGTTAAACTAAGAAATTTTTGGTACTAGTTTCACTTCAAATTGGTATTAAACTCATACAATTTTGGTACTAGTTACACATGAAATTTGTATTAAACCAATACAATTTGGGGGTCAATTAGATTTTTGACCTCCTTCCCCATTTTTTTTTTATTTTTAACCTCTTTTATCTTAATTTTTAAAAAATTACCTTCATTTAAAATTTTAATCTAATTTTTTCCAAAATTACCTTTCCCTCCTAAAACCCAATTACCCTAACACCAAATGCTAATTTCTCCCCACCTCTCTCCTACTGTATTCCTTCTCTATATCTATCTTCAAAAAAAATTTCCACCAAAAGAGCTTCTCACTTACGCACCATTGCACCAATTCTTAAGGTATGTAAATGCTTACTGTAAACTTTTGGTACATCTTTTGTTTAGTTTCAGTTAAATGAAATAAAATATACGTGAATTCCTTGTACTGTTAGTGGTGAAATTCATAGGCATCTTCTCATCATGTTTTTCATATTAGTCCACAACCCATCGAAACATCCATCATTTATTGGTTGAATTTGACTAATTCATTCTTACATTTTAATATAATATATATTAAATTATCAATAGGAAAATTGTGCATATTATTATTTCATTTATGGCTTTATTGTGATGTCGTGGTTAGCACACTAAATATGTATTTTAAATTAGCACACTGAATATGTATTATGATGTCTGGTTATATATATTGTAAAGGTTTTATATTTTTTTTAATAGAAAATGATGCAAATTATTATTTTATTTCGATATGGTGGAAAATGAAGAAATAATGAATTTCTTAAAGTTTCACCCTACCGTGGGACAGTGCGATTTGGTATGCGTGGAAAATTATCACCGAGATATGTTGGTCCGTATGACATATTGCAGCGGATTGGTAGTGTGGCTTATCGATTGGCTTTACCTCCATATTTATCTGGTATTCATGATGTCTTCCGTGTATCTATGTTGCAGAAGTATGACCCAGATCCTTTACATATAGTGGAATCGTCAGAAGCACAGCTAGATCCTGATATTTCATATGTTGAACGCTCTATTTGTCTTCTAGATAGAGCTGATCGGTAACTTCGTAGTAAAGTGATACATATGGTAAAAGTTCAGTGGGAGAGACGAGGTGTTGAAGAGGCAACTTGTGATGACCAGAAATTATGGATGTTAATCCCGGAGTGTTAATAACCCGTAAAGTGGTTTTACGTGGCGAATTGGAGTTTAATCGCGGTGTTGGGCCTTCTGGGCTCATTTATTTGAGTAGTTGGGATCGTTGGATCCCGAGGTTGAGATCGTATTCTCATTTCGGTGAAAACCTGTGAGTTGGGTTTTTAGTGTGACTCGGAATCTCGGGTGCTTGGTGTGGGCACCGGTAGGGGGTTTTTGAGTTAGAGAGAGAATTTTTGAAAACAGATGATTTTTAATGAATCATGATGTATTTGTGGGGCTATTAGTATTTTGGGGTATTTTTGCTATAAATACCAGTTAAACCCGAGATTTTAATTACCGGAACCATTTTCCCACCTTCTTTTCTCTCCCCCGTGTACATGATTTTTCCCGATCCCCTTTTGACCACCGCGCACAAAAGGCCTCCGCCCGCCGCCGTCCGGCCGCCGTTCGGCGCGTCCGACCCGCCGCCGGCTTCGTCTCGTCCAGGCGCTCCTTCCCGTACAATCAATTCGAAGTTTGGTCGCGATTTGAGCTCGGATTCCTGCAGAAAGCGCTAGGGTTCGAATCTGGATTTTGTCCGATTTTGGGGCTCGATTTTGGTACGATTTTGGGGCTTTCTTTCAGGTGTTTTTGGGGCGTTTTTATGGTGTTGTTGGGTCGATCATTTCAGACTTTAATGGTTCGAAAAATTGTTGCTTATGGTTCGAATTTGGATGCTGTTTGCGTGAGGTTTCTTGTTCGAAATTTGGGGTTTTGGCTTGGGGATGACTATTGTTATTGTTAGTTGATTAATTCATGTGTTAGATGAATTATGGTGATTATTTGGATTTGATTTGTGCTGTTAGGGTTCGAATTTAGGGGTGGTTCTTGAGCGATTTTTGATATTGTCTCATTCGATTTTCCCTCCCTGTATATGCCCTGCCCCGGGTCTTGTAAATGGTAAATTGTCGTGGGTTGACAATATTTTGAGGGTTATGAGTGTGCTTGAGCATGGGTTGCATGTTCGTAAATAATTGTGAATTATTTATCGTGTTAGCACATCGTTCCTCGGGACATGGAACTCGAGCAAGGTTTGGCTCGGACTTCGGAGATTTAAGGTACGTGCGACGTACGAGCATTTCTTTATGTGATAGCAATTGTGAAATGCGTAATGTGTTGTAATTGCATTAGATGGTTGTTGGTTTGGCTATATATATATATATGTGTGTGTGTGTCGATATGACTATGGAACGACCTAGTCTTGATATCGCTGCCACAAGTGTGCGTAATACTAGAGTAGTATGACCTTATAAGAGGTATGGGGTACTGGGTTTATGTGACTATTGTAAGACATGTGAGATGTCTAAGTATAAATGAGAATTTGTAAAATAAAGGGTAGGGCATTTGAGATGCCTGAGAATGATCGTGGGATCATGTACTCATTATAAGACATGTGAGATGTCTAGGTATAATGGAAAATTGGTAAAATAAATGCTAGGCATTTGAGCTATCTATGATTGATAGCGAAATTGAGAAATTAGTACTAGATATTGAGATATCTATATTTGTATGTATAATGAACTTGGAATCATTGATTATTGATACTTGAGAATCAGGCATGCTATGAGTTAAATCAATGTGTTGATTTACTGATATGAGATTTGATGAGTTTGATGATTGTGAGAACAGGGACAGTACACGGAATCCCGGATGAGGATGTTGCCATCCAGGGAGTATCATTTAAAATTCATTAATATTTACTTGTGTTGTAAATTATGAATTTCATTATTGTGATTATGAGATTTTGTGTATTGGTATGCTCACCCCGTTGGGGGCTGTCTCTGTTGGGGCAGGTGAACAGGTGCATCGATGGCTATGGAGCTGGGCTCGAGCTGTTGATTGGATGCACTCACAGGATCGTGGTACCAGGGCTTGATGGAGCACGGTATCGTATAGAGTACTTATATACACCCGAGGTTTATATACACATTTATGATGCTCGCTTGTGAGCATGGATATTCTTGTATATGGGTTGTATATAAAGGCATGAGCCTTTCTCTCTTTCATTATATGTTGCATGCAATTGTGGTAGAATTGCTAATGATATGAGAGTCGTTAGTGTATTATGTGGGTGTTGAAACCCACTTTTGTCGTCTTATGTGTGGTGTCTTCCCTGGCTGGGAATTTACTTTGTGTTCAGTATTCTGTTGCGTATTGTGTATTCCCTGGCCGGGAATTATATTATATGATGTGCTTTTGTTTTGGGATAGCTCAATTTACGGGGAGACTCTGCCCAAATTTTTATAAAAGTCCACAATGTGAAAAGTGGCAAAATGGGGATGGTAATGGGCAACTCTATGAGTCTATATGTTAGTAGAGAATTTTGTAAGCATCATTTGAGCTTCCCGATTGACTTTTTATTGAAAGCATGTGCCACACATAATGGTTAATACACTAATTAAGGGTTAAGGGCTTGGGGTCCTTACACAACTTAGGAGACAGAGCGACATATGAGGGGGCTCTACCCCAACTTATTTTGATGGTATGCATCTTTATGTTTTTATTTATATTTGTTGTTGAGTTGAATTTCGGGGTCGAAATTCGTTAAAGGTGGGTAGAATTGTAATGCCCTGAGAAAATCATATAAATTATAATTAATAGTTATGACGTAAATATGAGACTGAATTATGATTACAAGAAATAGAGAAATAATAATACGAGTTGTCGACGAACAATGTGCCCGGAACAAAGTAGTAGTGTAATATAGTCTAATATTTTGGTCATAACTTTCGCATACGAGGTTGGAATTAAGCGAATTAGCTGTCCACGCGAAAATAAGAAATATATCTATAATTTTATGTTGAATGTATTGTCAAAATAGGAGTCAAAAGTGACGAAAATAGCCTTAGAAGGTATGACACATGGCATCCTCCTACGATGACACATGTCATACTTTAAGCATATATAATATAATATAAAAAAATACGCAAAGTGATTAACATTCAGATTTCAACAGTGAGCATCGAGAGGCTATGCTTAAGGGTTTTCATATTTATAAATAAAATAGCCCTGGTCAATCTGGTTGGGTTTTGATCAAAAAAGTTATATATTTGGAATCATCAAGGTAAGAGCTACTGTCTGGCACTAATATTTCGTATTTTGGTGTTAGTTTTTATTTAGTCAATTTATATAGTGATAGTTAAAATTGTGTAATATTGACTGTTGTTGATTCTAAATACACCGGCCTATGTAGTTGTAGTCGAAACGGCTAAATGATCGAGTTTTGCATTTTTGGAATAATTAGCAGATTTTGATATTTAGGAGAATTAATTCTAAATGAATTATTGTTGTGTAGTAAATATATTGGCATGCATAATTCCAAGTGAAAAGTGTAACATATACAGTTTCATAATTGAGATGAATATATTGTGAATCGAGGCTATTTAAAAGGTGATTAGAGGCTATATCTATATGTTGATGTTATTGTCATGAGCTAATCTTGAATTATAAAATTAATATAGATACTTCACGAGCCTCTGGAAGTCAGAAATAACCTACTTTTGATTATCGACTATCAGGTACGTGTTAACGTACGAGCATGTATTGATATTCATATTGATGTTGTTATGATATATCGATGATGGTAAATGCATGATGAGGTTGAAGGTCGCTGGAATGAGCGATGTGTTGTTATTATTATTGTTGTTATTGATTGTGTCGCAATAAAAGG
This sequence comes from Haberlea rhodopensis, assembly GCA_907163345.1. Classification (NCBI taxonomy): domain Eukaryota; kingdom Viridiplantae; phylum Streptophyta; class Magnoliopsida; order Lamiales; family Gesneriaceae; genus Haberlea; species Haberlea rhodopensis. The sequence goes on from CAJQUN010001295.1 coordinate 54,702, forward strand.
GGGGCGATGATGGGGTATAGTAGGCTTGGTGATGTCACCATATCGATTATATATGATGGATCGTAATGATTATGCGACGATGTGGTATAGTGGGCTTGGTGTTGCCACTATATCGATTATATACGACTGGTCGCAATGTTGATGCAACGATGTGGTATAGTTGGCTCGGTGTTGCAACTATATCGATTTACACATCAGCTGTGATGTGGTTGAGGTGATGATTGATAGATTGTGATTTGATGTTGGAGAATGGTATTACAGAAACAATCAAGAAATCTTCGTCTTGTTCCTATTGATTTCAGGGAGTATTTCTGTTATATTTCCAGCATGTTATAATGTTGATAGAATACTATATGTTAATACTGTTATTATTCCGGTGTGTGCTCACCCATTTTTGGGGGCTGTTTCTGTTGAAACAGGTATCAGGCCTAGACGTTAGAGTTGGAGACATGATTATGAGTTGTTGAGTCTGAGGTATCTAAGTCCTTGTCACTTAAAATGAAGTTGTCATGGGATAATACGTATGTTTCAACTAGTTGTGGCTCGCATGTGAGCTGGTTTGTATTTGTATATGGCTTGTATGTATTACCCTATGATTTGGTTATCTTGTGTTGGTGCATATGACTTATGTCATATTTACGTTGGGTAGACGTCATATATTTGTGTGAACTTATATATGTCACGTTGTGTGTTGTTGGGAGGTCCAATTACGGGAGAGTATGCCAAAATTTTCTACAAATGACGTCATGTATTGTCTATTTACGTGGTGACATTCATCACGCCACATATATTTTGTGTCGTGCTATCTTATTACTATTTCAGGACATGATCAACAACTTGGGCGTGCAATCTAGTAGTAAGGCCCAATTACATTGATCTCGGGCGTGCAATCTAGCAGTAATGCCCTATTACATTGATCTCGGGCGTGCAATCTAGCAGTAAGGCCATATTTTTAAGCTCATGATGTTCGAGCATGTTTATTTGATACTCAGAATATTCGAGCATATTCTATTGTTTGAGTTATTTGATATGGTCGTTGTTGGCGGGTTAAATACACGATCGGGATGTTTGGTTCGTATTTGAACCTAAAACGTGACTCAGATTTCGTGATCGGGAGTCGAGCTTGTTTTATTGTTGCTCGGGTGTCGAGCTTGTTTTATTGTCCACTGTTGGCGAGTTAAATACGGAATCGGGATGTTTGTTCCGTATTTGAACATAAAACGTGACTCAGTTTTGGTGCTCGGGAGTCGAGCTTTTTTTACTGTTGCTCGGGTGGCGAGCTTGTTTTATTGTCTGTTGTTGGCGGGTTAAATACAAGATCGGGATGTTTGGTCCGTATTTGAACCTAAAACGTGACTCAATTTTGGTGCTCGGGAGTCGAGCTTGTTTTATTGTTGCTCGAGTGTCGAGCTTGTTTTATTGTCTGTTGTTGGCGGGTTAAGTGGGGATCAGGATATTTGATCCGTATTTGAACCTAAAACGTGACTGAGTGATGGTGCTCGGGAGTCGAGCTTGTTTTATTGTTGCTCGGGTGTCGAGCTTGTTTTATTGTCCGTTGTAGGCGGGTTAAATACGGGATCGGGATGTTTGGTCCGTATTTGAACCTAAAACGTGACTCAGTTTTGGTGCTCGAGAGTCGAGCTTGTTTTATTGTTGCTCGGATGTCGAGCTTGTTTTATTGTCCGTTGTTGGGGGGTTAAGTGCGGGGTCGGGATGTTTGGTCCGTATTTGAACCTAAAACGCGACTGAGTGATGGTGCTCGGGAGGCGAGCTTGTTTTATTGTTGCTCGGGAGTCGTGCTTGTTTTATTGTTGCTCGGGTGTCGAGCTTGTTTTATTATGGTCCGTTGTTGGCGGGTTAAATACATGATCGGGGTGTTTGGTCTGTATTTGAACCTAAAATGTTACTAAGTTGTCGTGATCGGGGTATCGAGCTTGTTCGAATTTTATTAGTTTACTCGTGAGATCGGGATGTTTGGTCCACGTTTAAAACTACAATTGCTTAATTTGTTGTGCTCGGGGTAGCGAGCTTGTTCGAATTTTATTAGTTTACTCGCGGGATCGGGATGTTTGGTCCACGTTTAAACCTAAAATTGCCTAAGTTGTTGTGCTCGGGGTAGCGAGCTTGTTCGAAATTTTATTAGTTTTCTCATTGGATCGGGATGTTTGGTCCACGTTTAAACCTAAAATTGTCTAAGTTGTTGTGCTCGGGGTAGCTAGCATGTTCGAATTTTATTAGTTTACTCGAGGGATCGGGATGTTTGGTCCATGTTTAAACCTAATTTGCCTAAGTTGTTATGCTCGGGGTAGAGAGCTTGTTCGGAATTTTATTAGCTTACTCGTGGGATCGGGATGTTTGGTCTACGTTTAAACCTAAAATTACATAAGTTGTTGTGCTCGGGGTTGCGAGCTTGTTCGAAATTATAACATACTTATCTACTCGGGATGCTTTCCCTCGAGCACGATCATATCTATTTGCTCGGGATGTTTTCCCTCGAGCATGATCATATCTATTTGCTCGGGATGTTTCTCTCGAGCCCGGTCATATCTATTTGCTCGGGATATTTTTGATGTTCGGTGCTCGGGAAGGATTCTTTATTGGTGTTTCAGAAGTTCTAGATGGTTATTCAATGGGGTATTCGATGAGCTTGAATGTAGTGTTTTTTTGTGCTCAGGACGAGCTTTATGTGCTCAGCCTTTGGTTGCTCAGGATATTTCTTATTTCAAGCCGAGCTTTATATGCTCGTGATAATTATTATATCTCGAAATTTGTTAGGATCGGTCCGGAGTGTTTAGAGGGGGGGTGAATGAACACTCCTTCTAAAATTAATCCTTCATGATTTCTTTCGGATTAGTGAAAGAAATCTGTTTCTTAATCAATTCTTGTACAAAACAGACCACTGAAAATATAAGTGCGGAACGGTCTGTTCTTGTATGTAAGAACGGCTCGATGGCTAGTGAGAAGGAATGAGTGCAGAAATAAGATACACAGGATATGTTTCTGGAAGTTCGAAGGTGGTGTAATCCTTCTACGTCTCCCCTTCTTCCAATTAAGGAAGGTTTATACTAGAAGACTTTGATTTATACAATCCTGTTGTACAAACCCGATTCAGACTGGATTTACCTCACTACCAATCTGAAACTCCTAGTCACTCAATCTGCTCAGACACACTCTGTCTGACAGTTACAATATGTTTCTCACTTCTATTTTCAACACAGAAAACACAGGATGCGCACAGTGATCCTAAATGATCAAATGTTACAAAGTAAACGTGCTTGAGAATGATTTCAGCTCGAGAGCTTCTGAACTTGTAAGCTTGTGCTGTTTTTGCTTTCTTGTGCGTTTTTCAATTGATCAGCGAGAGTCAGTAGCAAGAGTCCGTAAGTTCCTTTTGTTGCATCCTTTTATAGTTGAAGGTACCAACGACATTATTTCCTTTAATGTGCAACTTTGACTCTGCTTACACTCTGAGTAGGCTTCAGTCTTCTTCTTCAGGAAACTTGCCGTTCTGGTTCATACTTTCGGCGACTGTCAGGTAAGCTACTCTTTGTCTTCTTACCTATTATGGCAATCTTCAGTCTTTGGTCCTTTGTAGTATTAATTACAACATTAAATGCTACAATAAATAGCCGTTAATGATTCGGACTGAGGAGCCATTGTGTATATATCCTAAGCTGCTCTGATCTGATAAAGATAGAGATCGATCTGAAGCTTCGGTTTAGTCAGTCTGATATTCATCGATCCGATCTGATAAGTAATGTGACTTATCAGCTTGTTCTGTTGTTGAGCTATCGATCTGGTCAGCCTGATTACCCTCGATCCGGTCTGATATGCTTTGTCATCTTATCAGCTTGATCTGTTTTGGACGATCGTTCTGGTCAGTCTGATTTCTCTCGATCCGGTCTGATATATTTTGTCATCTTTAAAATCTCATCAATAAGATCCGGGACTAACAAATTCCCCCTTTTTGATGATGACAAAACCTAGCTTCTAAGTCTTTTTAATCAGTCTGATGAGAACTCTGAAGCGAAAACTTTCGGATCGATTACTCTTTCTTGTTCAAAATAAATGAACATCATTAAGTTGGATCGATTAAGCTTTTATTATTAAGCCTTATGTTGTAGTTCAAAATAAATGAACACGGACTTAATCGAAAGAGGATTTTTATTGATCACCAAAAAATCCTAAATACAGACAGTCTGAAAATATTATTTTCTAGAAGACTGAGACGGAGGCGGCCTGAAGTCTTTCTTCTTTTCCCCCTTTTTGTCAGCAGCAATCTCTTGAAGAAAGTCGACAACTTGTGCTAGCTGCGCGCTGATAGCGTCAAGACGAACGTCTTGAGCGCGGAGGGAATTGGCAACAGATGCTCTGACTTCAGTGGCTAGTTCGATCTGCTCTTTTCTCAGACTGTTCTTATAAGAGGCTTGTTGAGAAAACAGATCGTTTATGCCTCGCTGAAGGCTTCCGATACTGGCAGTCATCTTCTCTTTGAATTAATCAAAGTCCAAAGCCGTAAGCCTCTGACCTTGATGAACTTCGAGAATGCGTTGAGAGAGTGACAGGCAGTTGTCGGAGAGGTGCTGAAGAGTCATTGCCAAAAATGGAGGTGCATCAGATTGTTGGCTGGGAGAGCGATCTGATGAGGACAAAGCCTGTTCATCGTCTTCAGCAACCGGGACAAGTGAAGATACAGCAACTTGGTGACTTTCGGATCGGATCAAGCTGACCAGATCCGACGAAAATGTTTGAATAAAAGCCATATCTTCATCTGATTGGATTGGAGGAGTGCTTGGTCTGGAGGGCTCCTCAATCTAGAGAGCTGCAACAACGGTGGACACCACCAGATCCGGATCGACGAATTCTGGAGCACCAACTGTTGCAAGTTCTACTGTTGGACTGATTTGAGCACGGGAGGCTGAGGACCCCAAAGGAATGGAGGTTGTTGGAGAGTCCAACAATACATTCAATGGTTCATCATCGGGCACAGACGGAGCATTAGGCAATGGCTGCTCCGCTGTCTGGTCTGGTAGTGGCTCTGCAGTCTGATCTGGTATTGGCTCTGCAGTCTGATCTGCTGCATCAAAATGAATAACCTCAACGAAAGGTTCTGTCATAGTCTTACTTGCAGAGGGATGATCCGGGCTGGTTGTGGGAGTGGATACACTGAGCTTCTGTCGTTGAAAACGGACAGCTAAGTGAAGAGCATGAACATCCATCTCGAGTTGAGCAATAACAGCCCCATCATCTCTGGCAGTTGGAGCAAGCGGATCGAAGTTCTGTTTCTTAGCAGCTAGGATCAGAGTGGCCATACTGAATCTTTGATTAGCCGTAAATAGCTCTTTGCGCTGCACGGCAAGCCAAACATCATCAGTCTCTCTTCCTTTCAGAACTTCCTCTTCCATCTTCTTCAGTCTGCTCAACTTACCGAAGAATAACTCAATGTGGTTGATAGTCCGGTACTGGACATATTCATCAAAGACCACAATGAGTGCCTTCACCTTCTCATCAACATCCTCCATAGCGATGTCGATGGCTGTCTGCGCGGCAGATTTGGGTTTAGAGGAGAGGGGTTCGGAGAGAATGGCTTTTCCCTTGCCGGTGGAGGAAGGGGACTTGATCCCTGATTGGGTATAATCGCCCAACTCAGTGATAACAATCCCTTTCACCACGGGAATGGTAGAGGGGACTCGGATAGTGACTTTAGGTGCAAGGGTTGAAGCTTGTGAAGGTTGGATGGAAGGTTGGGGTGCAGGGGAGGCTTTAGTTGGAGGCAATATGGGTAAGGCTTTGAGAGGTAATGGTTTGCTGGGCTTGGTAATCTGGGTTCTTGGCTTTTTGGGAAGTGGCTTGGTTGGTGGCGAGGGAGCAGACTGAGTTTCTTCCGAATCAGTCTGGATGGTCAGTTTGCGCTTGACGCGAGGTTTGCGCACAACAGCTTGTTCTTCGCCCTTCTCAAACTTGACTGCAGCCAGAGTAGCAGGAGTAGGCGGAGCACTCTTGGACTTCAGCAATGCAAGTCCTTTGGAGTTTAGAATCTTAAAGGGGCTGAGAGCGGACTGCTTTCCCAGCTCGATGTCCAAAGACTCTAGTAGCTTGCTGAGAGGAACAGCAAAGCATACAGCTTGTTTCGATGCAATCACTGTTTCCATCAGAACGCCAAACAGAATCACGGACCAGTTCATCGGCTGTCCGGATACTATAGCCGCCATAGACGTGAACTTTTCTGCGGTCACAGCATCAAAACTTCCTGCTTTGCCCAACAGAGGCTTACCCACTATCTCACACAGCACCTGGAAATGAAAGAGCATTTCCTTCTTCTTAAACGATGGTTGCAGGCGGTGGCCAAGAATAGATATATTCCCTTGAAGATCTGAGAGTGACGCCTGAGGAATCTGTCCAAATTCCGTCAGTCCGGAATTGGGGAGGCCAAAGGTTTTGGCCAGCGTCATCGGCGAGATCTCAAAAGATTTGCCCTTGACAGTAGTAGATATGGATGTCTTCTGGGAGACGGCATTGGCGAATAGTTCACGGATTTCTGATTCATAAACAACGGTGCCGCATTCCAGAAAGTTTCTCAGACCAGAAGATTCCAAAGCTCTGAAGATGGACACCATCTCTGCATCTTCTGCCCTGTAAATATCATTAAACTCAACGGAGAGGGAGTTATGAGTGATGGTAGCCATTGGAATGAAAACAAACGAATGCGAAGATTTAGGAGAGTGAGAGAGTAAGAAAACAGATAACGGTAATTTGTAAAAAGTGAAATAAAATGAAATGTTCAGCCCGCTAAATAGGAGAGAGAAGACACGTGTCTTTATCCCGATGACTGATGAAAAGAAATTCAAAAATAAACGGTCAGGATAACAGATAGTTAAGGCGGTTAAAATGCGATCAGTCCGGGCTGTTTTTGTACAAAAGATGAATTGACCAAACAGATCATGGGATAACATCAGATTGACATAGATCGGTCTGAAAGTTCGGACCGGTCTGTGTCTTTCTGAACATTGTATTATCGATCTGTGGTAACAAAAAATCTTTAAGTGCGAAAGTAAGAAAACATCTAAACTATTAAGATAAGTCAATTAATCCAAGAATTTGACGAAAATAATTAAACTTAGCCTCTGGGAGCGGTTTGGTGAAGATGTCTGCTGCTTGCTGCTCTGTTGAGATGTGCTCGATCCGAATTTCCTTTTTGCCAACATGATCTCCGATAAAGTGATGGCGTATATCAATGTGCTTTGTTCGAGAGTGCAAAACTGGATTATACGTTATAGCGATTGCACTTGTGTTGTCGCAAAATATCGGAGAGTCAACAGCTTGGATGCCATAGTCTTTGAGCTGGTGTTGAATCCAGAGCATTTGAGCGCAACAGCTTCCAGCGGCTAGATACTCTACTTCAGTTGTGGATGTGGCAATCGATGTCTGCTTTTTACTGAACCAAGAGATCAATCTTTCACCTAGAAATTGACATGTTCCACTGGTGCTTTTACGATCAATCTTACACCCAGCATAGTCTGCATCTGAATATCCGATCAAGCTGAAGTTCGAAGCTTGAAGTTCGAATCTTTGGAGTACCAAAGACCAACGTTCTGAGATCCTTTTAAGTATTTCAGAATACGCTTGGCAGCAATAAAATGTGATTGCTTTGGTTCTGACTGAAATCTGGCGCACATACAGACTGAGAACATAATATCAGGCCGGCTCGCTGTAAGATACAATAGCGATCTGATTAGTCCTCTATACATGGTTACTTCAACTGCTGTTCCCCCTTCATCTTTGTCTAACTTGATTGTTGGACTCATTGGAGTTGATGCAGTTGAGCATGTTTCCATTCCAAATCTCTTGAGGAGCTCTTTGGTATACTTGGTCTGGTTGATGAAAATACCATTGCTAAGCTGTTTGACTTGGAGACCCAGAAAGAATGAAAGTTCTCCCATCATGCTCATCTCAAACTGTCCCTGCATTAGCTTAGAAAACTTCTCGCACAATTTGGGGTTAGTTGACCCAAAGATTATGTCATCAACATAAATCTGAACTAATATGGTATGTTCCCCCTTAATAAATTTAAATAGAGTTTTATCTACTGAGCCGATCTGAAAATCATGGTTCAGCAGAAATTGAGATAGAGTGTCATACCAGGCTCTTGGAGCTTGTTTCAGACCATACACTGCTTTATTCAGTAGATACACATGATTGGGATGCAAATGGTCTTGAAATCCAGGTGGTTGCTCAATGTAGACTTCTTCCTGAAGCTTTCCATTAAGAAAATCGCTCTTAACGTCCATCTGATATACTTTGAAGTCTTTAAAGGCAGCATATGCAAGAAAGATCCGGATGGCTTCAAGTCTGGCGACTGGTGCAAATGATTCATCGAAGTCGATTCCTTCTTCTTGTCTGAATCCTTGTGCCACCAGTCTGGCTTTGTTTCTAACCACAGTTCCATCTGCATCCAGCTTATTCTGAAAACCCATCTGGTTCCAATGACAGGCAGATCGCTTGGTCTGGGGTTAGACTCCAAACTTGATTTGTTCGAACTGATTTAGCTCTTCTTGCATGGCCTTAATCCAGTTGAAATCAGTGAGAGCTTCATCGATCTTCTTAGGTTCCAGAGTAGAGATGAAAGCAGCATGTGTGAATTCATCCATTATCTGTCCTCTGGTTCTGATCGGTGCAGAGGGACTACCAATTACTGATTGGGTGGATGCTTCTTAGTCCATCGATAGCTTGACTCTGGATTGTCTGGTTCGGTCGGATGAGTAGTAGCATGATCAGCATCTGCTTTAACATTTGAGTGAAGATTGTCCGGATCAGCTCGATCTGAGAGGCTTCAATGGCTTGAACCGGTCTGTCTGGTACTTCTGGTTCTGGTGGATTGTCTCTTGACCTGTTAGCTACAATCTCATCATCACTGTTAGCTTCGAGATGGATATTTTACATCTGATTTTGAATTGATTCTTTGTTGCCCTCAACACATAATGATTCATAAAAAACTACATGAACAGATTCTTCTACAGTTAAGGTTCGATTATTAAAAATTCGATAAGCTTTGCTAGATGATGAATATCCTAAAAATATTCTATTATCTGACTTAGCTTCAAATGCTGTAAGATGATTCTTACCATTGTTATGAACGAAGCATTTACAGCCAAAAACATGAAGGTGAGAAATAGACGGTCTGTTACCAGTCCATATTTCATATGGGGTAAGGTTCAGCTTCTTGTTGATCATGGACCGATTTTGAGTGTAGCAAGCAGTGTTTACAGCTTCTGCCCAGAACTTTTGCGAAATGCCAGAATCAGCAAGCATTGTTCTTGCTGCTTCCTTGAGCGTTCTGTTTCTTCGTTCTGCAACTCCATTCTGTTGAGGAGTTCGAGCGGCTGAAAACTCATGCTTGATGCCATGATCTTCTAGAAAGGATTCAAGATTCTGATATGAAAACTCAGTGCCTTTGTCACTACGAATCCTGTCTATGCTGGATGATTTCTCGTTCTGAGTGCGTTTCAGCAGCTTGATCAACTTTGGACCGGTCTGATCTTTACTGCTCAAAAATATAGTCCATGTAAAGCGTGAGTAATCATCAATAACAACAAGAGTATACCGCATTCCCCCTAAACTTGTTATTGGTGTAGGACCAAACAAGTCCATATGCAATAATTCTAAACAGCGGGACGAGGATTTGGCATTCTTGTTTTTGAAGGATGATCTGATCTGTTTGCCCATTTGGCAAGCTTCGCAGATCTTATCCTTAGCAAAATCGATCTTGGGCAGACCGATAACTAAATCATGTTTACACAGGCTGGAAATGGTCTTAAAGTTTATATGATTCAAACGCTTATGCCACAGCCAATGTTTATTATCATTGTTAGCGATGAAACAAGTAGGATTATCAGGTTGAGCATGATTCCAGTTAATCTTATATGTATTTCCATTCCTGATTCCTATAAGCATGGTTATACCGTCTGATGATTTAACAGTGCAAGTGTGTTTGTGAAATTCTACAGCATAACCATTATCACAGAGTTGACTTATACTAATCAAATTATAGCACAGATTCTCAACTAACAGCACATTATTGATAATAATGTTACCACGGACAATCTTACCCTTGCCCACGGTCTTACCCTTTGAGTTATCTCCGAAGATGATCTTGGGTCCAGTACATTCTGTGACTTCAGACAGCAGCTCGATGTTTCCAGTCATGTGACGGGAACACCCACTGTCCAAATACCAGTTTGATGCGAGTTTCTTCGGTACCTGTCATCAAATATAATTATTGTTGGTACCCAATCCTATTTGGGTCCATAACGGATTAGCCCTTTGGGAACCCACACCTGTATCAGCTTCAATGGCTTGTGTGTGTAAGGTGTGCTGTGTGCTGGTCTGTTTCGATGTTGTGTGTGATAATGTGTGCGCTGTGGAAACCTTTGATTCTCATAAGGTAGTCTATATCTTCGTTGAATCGGTTTCTAATTGTAGTAATTGTATTGTCTTCCTTGCCTCAGATCTTGCACCTTTGGATTTGGTCTGATAGACGCAAATCTTGCTGATGCCTTTTCTTTGGCTTGGTCAACATAACCAATTCCTTTTCTCAGATTTTGATTCACGTAAGAGACTCCTGTTTGAATCTTAGGTGCTTCAGTCTCATATACTGTGCTGGATTTAACAAATGTCATTTGTTTGACTTGGTTCTTTACCAGCAACAGCTCAGATTCATCTTTGGTGCATTCTTTGGTGTCAAAGCCTATGCCGGTGAAATCACCGACGTTTCTTTGAACCTCTTGTAATTCTTCCAAGGATGTTCTGGATTTTATCCATGTTTTGAATATATGAGAGAGCTTAGCATTTTGTGTGCTAATTCTCTTGTTTTTTTCATGGAGCTGATCATAAGAGATTTTCAGCTTATTCAGCTCGATCTGGAGATTGTTGCACTCACCCTGCTCAGAGCAGCTTGGTTTATTATGCTCATCCATTTGATCACTGACTTTAGCTTTATTCTTCTCAAATGATTCAGCTAAGATCCTATAATCATTAGCCATGTCTTGCAGTGCGGACATGAGCTCTTCTCGTGTAAATTCATTTGAGTCAAGATCATATACCTCGTCTGTCTGACTCATCTCTTCGTCTGCCATAAGACATTGAATATCTTCTTCGCTTTCGCTGGAAGAATATTCAGAGCTTTCCGAGTCTGAGTCTGTCTGAGCCCATTTGCTGTTTCCTTCTTCAGCTACTAGGACTTTTTGGGATTTTCCATGATTCTTGTGGTCTTTGTAGTGCTTCTTCTTCCTATCATCATGATGCTTCTCTTTCCGTTCTTCTTTCTTCGGTCTGGTGCAATCTGCAATAAAATGTCCGGTCTTACCACAATTGTAGCAAGCCTGATCGTTAACAGTATCATCTTTTCTTGATTTATAATGATGAGAGGGTTTGAAGTTCCTCTTATTCTTAGACATGAATTTACCAAATTTCTTGATAAATAATGACATAGCATCATTACTTATCTATTCAGCGAATCGGTCTGATGTTGAAGCGATCTGGTCTGGAATGGCTGCCAGGGCCTTGTTTGGTTGAGAGATGAATGGCTCTGCTTCACCTCTGCTTATCAGTTCAAACTCATAGGCCTTAAGATCTGCAAACAGATCATGAAGTTCAACCTTGTTAAGATCTTTTGAGTCCCTCATGGCAATGGTCTTAACCTCCCATTCCTTTGGCAGAGCTCTCATAACTTTCAGAGCGATCTCTCTGTTAGAATATTCCTTCCCCAGACCATTCAGTTCATTTATGATGCCAGTGACTCTTTCGTCAAACTCATTTAGAGTTTCTCCACTTTTCATCTTTATGCTCTCAAATCTTTGAAGAGCAACAGTTAACTTGTTTTCTTTGGTCTGGTCGTTGCCTTCACATAGCTGTGCTATCTTCTCCCAAATTTCTTTGGCAGTAGAGCACATTTTGATTTTGCTGAACATGTTCTTGTCCAGTGTCTTGAACAAGATGTCTTTGGCAACGTTGTCGAGATTTGCTTTCTTTCTTTCCTCATTCGTCCAGAGGGATCTGTCCTTTTCTACCATTTGTGGTTCACCACCAGTAATGGCGACTGCTGTATTTATTTTTTGAATCTTCATTGGTCCATCAGTATGACGAACCATATATCGTCATCCTGAGCTGCCAGATGAGCTTGCATTCTGATTCTCCAGTCATCATAGTCTTCTTTTGAGAACATAGGGATTTTGTTGAATGATGCCATCAGCTCGAGTGATTTTGTGCTGATTAAGATGACCTGCTCTGATACCACTTGTTAGGATCGGTCCGGAGTGTTTAGAGGGGGGGTGAATGAACACTCCTTCTAAAATTAATCCTTCGTGATTTCTTTCGGATTAGTGAAAGAAACTGTTTCTTAATCAATTCTTGTACAAAACAGACCACTGAAAATATAAGTGCGGAACGGTCTGTTCTTGTATGTAAGAACGGCTCGATGGCTAGTGAGAAGGAATGAGTGCAGAAATAAGATACACAGGATATGTTTCTGGAAGTTCGAAGGTGGTGTAATCCTTCTACGTCTCCCCTTCTTCCAATTAAGGAAGGTTTATACTAGAAGACTTTGATTTATACAATCATGTTGTACAAACCCGATTCAGACTGGATTTACCTCACTACCAATCTGAAACTCCTAGTCACTCAATCTGCTCAGACACACTCTGTCTGACAGTTACAATATGTTTCTCACTTCTATTTTCAACACAGAAAACACAAGATGCGCACAGTGATCCTAAATGATCAAATGTTACAAAGTAAACGTGCTTGAGAATGATTTCAGCTCGAGAGCTTCTGAACTTGTAAGCTTGTGCTATTTTTGCTTTCTTGTGCGTTTTTCAATTGATCAGCGAGAGTCAGTAGCAAGAGTCCGTAAGTTCCTTTTGTTGCATCCTTTTATAGTTGAAGGTACCAACGACATTATTTCCTTTAATGTGCAACTTTGACTCTGCTTACACTCTGAGTAGGCTTCAGTCTTCTTCTTCAGGAAACTTGCCGTTCTGGTTCATACTTTCGGCGACTGTCAGGTAAGCTACTCTTTGTCTTCTTACCTATTATGACAATCTTCAGTCTTTGGTCCTTTGTAGCATTAATTACAACATTAAATGCTATAATAAATAGCCGTTAATGATTCGGACTGAGGAGCCATTGTGTATATATCCTAAGCTGCTCTGATCTGATAAAGATAGAGATCGATCTGAAGCTTCGGTTTAGTCAGTCTGATATTCATCGATCCGATCTGATAATGTGACTTATCAGCTTGTTCTGTTGTTGAGCTATCGATCTAGTCAGTCTGATTACCCTCGATCCGGTCTGATATGCTTTGTCATCTTATCAGCTTGATCTGTTTTGGGCGATCGTTCTGGTCAGTCTGATTTCTCTCGATCCGGTCTGATATATTTTGTCATCTTTAAAATCTCATCAATAAGATCCGGGACTAACAAAATTAGTTGAGCTTTATTTGCTCGGTGTGTTTTTTATTGGATAGATTCAACCCTCAAAATTCACAAGTTTCAAAAATACATTGAAACGTCAGCTGTGATTTTACCCGATGTATATAAACAAAGATCTCGACTCGCACATCTTGCTTTACTTCAGGGGATGATCTGATATGGTGGGAAAATTAGACCACATCGGGTAAAATTATTGTCGAACAAGGTTGAAGTGCCCGAACATGAAAATGGCTGAAGAGGATGATACTTTGCTTGGTCCCACGTGGTTAAACATTGGCATAAGACCCATTCATAGCGGATATTCAACCCGAATTTCTCGGACGTAACATGCCATAAACAGAAGAGTAAGTAGCGGGAGAGACCATTACCCGAATGAGAACAGTTATGGAAATTGTGGCATAATTAGTAGGTGCATAATGTGGGACATGAGAGAAAATTATGGAGATAATGGGAGGGCCATGGGGAATCATGGAGTGACTCCCTCAAAATAGATAACTCTCATCAATATATGATGAAGCTTTATCTTCTTCAAAGGGCATGTTTTTTTCTCCATAGGAAGCCTTCGGCCCCTCATGAAAGGTCCTAAAAAATGCATGTCTCCCCTTTATTTGCTCATTTTTCCTTGTACCAAATACCTTGTAAAACATCAATGTTCATAATGAAAAATTTATACTGGACTAGGCCCCGTGATTTTTTCCTTCATTTTGGGGTTTTCCATGTAAAAAATTATGGTGTCTTTCATTTATTTCTGTAGCACACAACTTTATCAAATTTGGGAAATAACGGATCACATCAGTATTAAACTTACCATCTTCGTTACATCGTCATCACTTGGGAATTGCTTTGCAAGTACACAGTTATATGACATGTTCTATAATTATATAATTATATATATTATATATATGAGTCATATATATAATTATATAATTATAGAGTATGTCATATAGCACTTTTAATAAATTGACTATATATAAATGAACATGTCATGTATATAATTATAAAAAGCTGTGACTCGTGGTACATATTAAGGTTTGACCTTTATATACATACATACACATGCACACACACGTAAATATATATACACACAAACTTATGTATAGAGTTAAAATTTTGAACAACATAGTTGATATTTAAAATAATAAATAAAATTATATAAGTTATTTATTTATTTAAATTTATAAGTATGTTCGACCATATATTCATTATAGTCAACCAAATTATGACAACAATCAGGCTTAGTTGAAAACATAATTTATGAGGTTAATGTCTCATGTTTCACTTGCATAAATAGCCATAATCACATCAATTTGAAGCCTATAGACCGTAAATACAGTCACACAGACCACAAAGTTTTTACAAATGCTTAATCAGTTAAAGAACGGGTTAATTCGATCGCTTGGTGTCATGCCCAGGCACGGGCCCCGCGCAAGCGCGACTGCACGATGGCTCCTGTAACAACTATTGTATCTGTCATTGCTCTACGAAAATGGTTAACTCACGTTGTTATATGAGTCTATTGTAACTCCTTATAAACAATTTTAAACTTCAATCTTTTACACCCCTCATTTAGAATGTGACGTCATTGTCGCGACCTAATCCATCGATCCACCAGCACCGGGAAACTAGAGGTGGCTCCTACAGGTTCAAGAGGTGGCTCCCGTACATGTAGCAATTTTGCAAGTTCAAGAGTTGGCTCTCACGCATGTGACACTTTGTCTCGCAGGTTCAATATGTGGGCCCCATCGTGTAGCACTTTGCCCATTAGGTTAAAGTGGTGGCTCCTACGCACGTATAACTTTGTCATGCATAACACTTATCTCCCTGTGTTTCCTATTGGGGGCCGGCTCTGATACCATTCTATCACACCTCGAGCACAGTCCCGCTCAAAGGCGGCATCAAAATGGACTCATATAACAACTACTTTGTATCTCGCTCTACGAAAATGGTTAACCCAAGTTGCTATAGGAGTTTATTGTAACCCCTTATAAACCATTTTAAACTTCCAATTTTACATATGTTGGACAAGTGTATCACCTTTGGTTTCTTAAATCAAACTCGATGTAATCTCTTAGTGTAATCATTTCAAGAACACGAGCTACTGCAACTCAAGTTAGTTAAAGTGGGTGTGGCCTGTAATCACCTCATTCTATCCTAACAAATGGTATAAGTAATAGACTCAACCACTTGTTTCCCATCAATTAAGTTAATGAGATTTATGCATTTATTCTTAACTTTTATATATTTATATGTTAATTAACCTATTGATTGACTTATGATTAAAACTATAATAAAAACTAAAAACATGTTTCATGTTTAATCTTTTAATCAACCTGTTTATGCTTGTAAATTTGATGTTGGTTATTTTCCTTTTGTTGAAGAAGACGAGAAAACTCATAAGATGACATACACTGTTTTATAAATAAAAGATAATACTTGAAAGCAGTAGAAACTTACAACAAACAGTTTAAATAAACTGGGCAGAAACTTTGTTGTTGGACGAGGCCACAGTAAACCGTGTGCCCGTAAACTCTAAATTGCCCGCCTACAACTTCTGGCCTCCTGGACAAGAGAGTTCCAAGGTACAACGTCCCAAACACCTCTGTATGGGTGAAGCAGAAACCCAGACAGACTCACTCGAACACTGAACAGTGTGTAGTACTCTCAAGATAATATGATATGATATGAAATGCAATTTCGGGGTGGATAAAACATAAAGCTGAAGCAGCTTATATAGCTGAGCAGCAGACCACTCCAAAGGTCTCAGAATTAAGTGTAAAGATTAATGGGGTAGATGAAAGTCTCAACACTTAAACATCATATTCATTTCGGATTTAAGTCTCACACTTAAATCTGACATCAATTCTGCAGGTAGGTGAAAAGTCTCAAAACTTAATACTCAGCAGAATATGAAAAGTCAGGCAGATGAAAAGTCATTTCAGAAATCCGTGTAGTAAAAAGATAGGACTGCCTTCGCGGCAGCGACACGCGCGACGCGACGCAGCGAGGCGAGGCGAGGCGAGGCGAGGCGAGTCGAGTCGAGACGAGACGAGACGTGACGTGACGTGACGTGCCGTGCCGTGCCGTGCCGTGCCGAGCCGAGTGGACGGACGGACGGCGCGCGAGGGGCACCCATCTTACTACTTAACTACACTCTAATGATTTGTATCTCAATATAATCAAACCATAAGTGTATTATAATCTCAATGTGGGATTTCTTTAGCCTAATTACCTTTCATAATAACTTACCATAATTTTGTTCTCATTAACAAAATATAACATAATTATTGGGCTCTTATTATTAACCCCAATAATATTAATCCAACAATCCCCCACATGAATGCAATATGGCGAAAAAAATTACACAATGCACCTAGATGAAGATTTGAGAGTACTTTGAGAATCCACTGCATCAGGATAGGTGGTGATTAACCTTGAACCTTCCTTAGTAAAATATCATCGGATATACTTGTCAACCAGTGGACGCGATGCCTTGAACTGTTCGACGTTTTATGTATAACAAGACAACAATACTCACACAACTTCATCTCCACACTATTATTGGTTCTTTCGTTGTTGTCCATTTTGGCCCTGGACTGCCTTGGATGTTTCATCGAATGCTCTAGAGATTTAGCCTCAGGTCATCTCATAGAAGCGGGCCCCTTCACATTCGACATAGGTGATTTCTCCTAAAGAGTATCCTGTAATACCCCACTTTATCATCTCGAGATAGAAGAATCATTAAGAGCATGAGCTCAGCCTTCCCAAAGTACAGGTCTATCACTCTTTCATCACAGGAATAGGTAAGGAACTCAAGTTTCCCGAGTGCTTTGTTCGATGCCCCCCCACAATTCGGTTTTCCCATTGAACCTGCAAATTGGATTTTACAATTCAGGTTGGGTTGCCATCATGGTTGGAAATCAATTTCATGGGCTTCAACCCCAATTCCCCTCGATGAAATCTCTACTCGGTCTCTCGTCCAGACCTTTCGTAAATGGGTCTGCAATGTTTTCTTTAGACTTCACATAATCTAAAGAAATGACACCGGTTTTTAGTAAATTTCTCACGGATTTATGTCTCGACGAATGTGGTCGTGATTTCCCATTATACACATTGTTATGTGCTCTTCCCATAGCTGACTGACTATCACAGTGCAAACTAATGGGTGGCATTGGTTTTGACGACCACATTGGAATATCCTCCAAGAAAACTCCGAAGCCAATCAGCTTCTTCTGCCGCAAGATCTAAAGCTATGAACTCAGATTCCATAGTTGATCTAGCAATGCATGTCTGTTTGCATGATTTCCATGAAATAGCAGCACCGCCAATTATAAATATATATCCACTCGTAGATTTTATATTTTTGGAGTCTGATATCCAATTCGCATCTGAATACCCTTCAATTACTGCTGGGTATCTCGTATAATGTAGTCCGTAGTTAGAAGTATATCTTAGATATCTAAGAACTCGAACTACTGCCTTCCAGTGCTCATAACTGGGATTACTCGTATATCTGCTCAATGTATTGACAGAATTAGCTATATCAGGTCTAGTGCAATCCATGAGGTACATGAGACTGCCTATGACTCTAGAGTACTCAAGTTGTTGCACACCTTCTCCGCGATTCTTGCAAAGATTTGACACCACTTCCATAGGTGTTCTAGCGATGGTATTATTTTCCTTGTCAACTTGTCAAGTATCTTCTCGACATAATGACCCTGGGAGAGAAAATATCCATCTGCATGTTTGGTGATCTTCATTCCAAGAATCACATCTGCAAGACCTAGGTTTTTCATCTCAAAATTTCGTGACAACATTTTCTTGGTAATTTTGATGTTATCGTTATTACCAACAATTATCATGTCATCTACGTATAGACATACTATCACATAGTTTGTATTGTCTCCTTTCACGTAGACACACTTATCGCATTGGTTTGTTTTAAACCCATTTGAAAGCATGACGCTATCAAATTTTTCGTGCCATTGTTTAGGTGCTTGTTTTAATCCATACAAGGATTTCACAAGTTTACACACCTTCGTTTCTTTACCTGGAACTACAAACCCTTCAGGTTGTTCCATGTAAACCTCCTCTTCTAACTCTCCATTTAGAAAAGCCGTTTTAACATCCATTTGATGGATCTCTAGGTTATATAATGCCAGCAAATGCAATTATCAACCTTATAGATGTTTTCCGGGATACAGGAGCGTATGTGTCGAAATAATCAACACCTTCAGTTTGTCTGTAGCCTTTGACTACAAGTCTAGCCTTGTACTTATCTACAGTACCATCAGCTTTCATCTCTTCCTCTTGAAGATCCACTTGTGTCCTAGTGGTTTACAACCTGCAGGAAGATCCACTAGTTCCCAAGTATGATTATGTAAGATAGATTCTATCTCACTATTTACCGCTTCTTTCCAAAGATCAGAGTCTTGTGAAGACATTGCTTCCTTGAAAGTAGTCGGATCTTTTCCAACAGATATGTTAGAAAATCCGAGCCAAACGATTTCTCTTTTCTCGCTCTTTTGCTTCGTCTAGGCGATTCTACATTCTTTTGAGATTCTCTATCCCCCCACATTTCTCTCAACATTGGTTTCAGGCATTGTCGGAGTTTTGTGGGGAAAGATTTCCTCAAAGAACGAAGCATCCCTAGCCTCAATGATAGTATTTACATGCATTTCTGCATATCTGATTTATGCACTAGAAAACGATAGGCACTACTATCTTGCGCATATCCGATAAATACACAATCTACTGTCTTAGGTCCTATCCTAGTCCGCTTAGGAGGAGGAATTGGTACCTTTGCTAGACAGCCCCAAACCCTTAAAAACTTGTAATTAGGTGCACGACCTTTTCCACAATTCATAAGGCGTTTTATCCAACTTTTTATGTGGTACTCTGTTTAGCACATAGTTGGCAGAAAGCAGAGCTTCTCCCCACAAATTCGTAGGTAAAGTCGGAACTTATAAGCATTGCATTCATCATTTCCTTAGCGTTCTATTCTTCCTTTCAGCAATACCATTTGCTCGGAGAATAAGGCGCAGGTGGTTTGATGAATAATGCCACTTTCAGCACATATTTGTGCAAATGGTGACTCATATTCACCGCCTCGATCACTTCGAAGAATTTTAATCTTTTTATCAAGTTGATTCTCAACTTCATTCTTATAGTGAATGAACATATCAATTGCTTCGTCTTTACTTCTCATTAAGTAGACATAACAATATCTTGTACAATCATCGATAAATGTTATGAAATAATTTTTACCGCATCTAGATTGTACATACTTTAGATCGCATACATCCGTATGAATCAAGTTTAACGGTTCGGTGCTTCGCTCAATTGAGTGGAATGATGACTTGGCTAATTTGGCCTCTACACAAGTCTCACACTTGTGTTTATGATTGATGTTAAATTTAGGCAATAGATTAAGAGACATTAGCCTTTGTAAGGACTTATAATTCACATGTCCTAATCTACCATGCCACAAATGTAAAGACTCGCAAGAATAATCAAACTTTAAAGTTTTATTAGCCACATTGGCAACAGTCATTACATTATTTTTGCTTGTGCAAGCCTCATTTGCTGCATTAACATCAACCTCAACATCTACACTAGACTTAGCCTTAGGAGCTAAAGTCATTACATTCATCTTGAAGAGGTTATTGGCCAAGTAGCCTTTGCCCACAAACATACCACCCTTGGACAGAATGACTTTGTCGGACTCAAACACAAGCCGGAAGCCTTTCTTGTTCAGCACTGCTCCGGAGATGAGATTCTTTCGGATCTCTGGCACGTGGAGCACCTCGGTAAGAGTCAACTCTTTTCTGGAAGTCATTTTTAGCACAACCGTCCCTTTGCCTTCAACTTTTGAGATTGCTGAATTTCCCATATAGCAGTTCTCATCATTCACCGGTTGATAGGTCTTAAACATCCATTTGTTGGCGCAAATGTGGCGAGTAGCCCAGTGTCCACCCACCATTCTTTGGAGTTCCCTCCAACAAGATTCACCTCCGATACCACAGCACTCAGATGCATGTCATCCATGTCAGAGCTCAGATTGTCCTCAGCAATGTGGGCATGTGCAGGCCTCTTGCCTTTGCCTTTGTAAGGGACTATCTTCCTCTTACCGTCATTGTTTTGACGTTGAGTGCAGTTGTTTTGACGTTGAGTGCAGTCCTTGGCCTTATGGTTAGGCTTACCACGCACATAACAGTCACCGGTGAACCTCCTTGTCTGAGTATCTCCCTTGGGTTCAAAAGTACGTTTGCGCTTATTCCCATGGGAGTTGTCCCCAACTTCAACCACGTTGGCCTTGGAAATCATTCCAAATGATTTCTTGTCAACTTTTCGGTTGTCTTGCTCGATGCGCAGCCTCCTGATAAGATCCTCTAGACTCATCATCTTTCGCTTGTGCTTTAGGTAGCTCTTGAAGTCCTTCCAAGATGGCGGTAATTTTTCAATCATCATCGCCACTTGGAGAGCATCATTTAGCCCCATACCTTCGGCAGCAAGTTCATGATATATCAGCTGCAGCTCTTCGCATTGCTCAACAACGCTCTTGCCATCTACCATTCGATAGTCATGGAATCGCCCGGCTACAAATTTCTTTGCGCCTGCGTCGTCAACTTTGTACTTTATCTCTAACGATTCCCAAAGATTCTTAGCAGTCTCCTTGGGGGAATACACATTAAAAAGTGCATTGTCAAGAGAATTCAGTATGTAGTTACGACAAAGGTAGTCGGCACTCATCCAGGACTCAACTATCACAGCAGATTGAGGATCCTCTTTGTCCTCCACTGGTTTGTCCTCTTTGAGAAACCTGGTCAAGTTCAAAGTGGTCAAGAAGAACATCATCTTCTGTTGCCAACGTTTAAAGTTGGAACCCTTGAACTTTTCCGGTTTCTCAAATTGAGAGAACGGCATTGGGTTTCTCAGAACTGGCATAACGACCTCAGCGCCGCTAGCTTTCACCACTGGAATCTCAGTATTCTCAGCAACTCGGTTTGGAATCTGGTCAGCCATAAGCTAAAACAGAACAGAAATAGAAGAGCACAAATAATATCAAAACAGTTTTTTTGAAACAGTAGGATTAAACCTTTCAATAGTACATAAACAGTGTCTGAACTAAATATGAAAATTGACAGTAACAATTTGTTAAAGTGCAGTAGATGAAAAACA
The DNA here is from genome assembly GCA_907163345.1 of Haberlea rhodopensis. Classification (NCBI taxonomy): domain Eukaryota; kingdom Viridiplantae; phylum Streptophyta; class Magnoliopsida; order Lamiales; family Gesneriaceae; genus Haberlea; species Haberlea rhodopensis. The sequence goes on from CAJQUN010001295.1 coordinate 76,364, forward strand.
ATTAGGTTTGACAGAACAACAAAAGAAAAATACACAAGGATTTAGAGTTTACGATTGTTGGTTATTTTCCTTTTGTTGAAGAAGACGAGAAAACTCATAAGATGACATACACTGTTTTATAAATAAAAGATAATACTTGAAAGCAGTAGAAACTTACAACAAACAGTTTAAATAAACTGGGCAGAAACTTTGTTGTTGGACGAGGCCACAGTAAACCGTGTGCCCGTAAACTCTAAATTGCCCGCCTACAACTTCTGGCCTCCTGGACAAGAGAGTTCCAAGGTACAACGTCCCAAACACCTCTGTATGGGTTGAAGCAGAAACCCAGACAGACTCACTCGAACACTGAACAGTGTGTAGTACTCTCAAGATAATATGATATGATATGAAATGCAATTTCGGGGTGGATAAAAACATAAAGCTGAAGCAGCTTATAGCTGAGCAGCAGCAACCACTCCAAAGGTCTCAGAATTAAGTGTAAAGATTAATGGGGTAGATGAAAAGTCTCAACACTTAAACATCATATTCATTTCGGATTTAAGTCTCACACTTAAATCTGACATCAATTCTGCAGGTAGGTGAAAAGTCTCAAACTTATACTCAGCAGCAAGAATATGAAAAGTCAGGCAGATGAAAAGTCATTTCAGAAATCCGTGTAGTAAAAAGATAGGACTGCCTTCGCGGCAGCGACACGCGCGACGCGACGCGGCGAGGCGAGTCGAGTCGAGACGAGACGAGACGTGACGTGACGTGACGTGCCGTGCCGTGCCGAGCCGAGTGGACGGACGGACGGCGCGCGAGGGGCACCCATCTTTACTACTTAACTACACTCTAATGATTTGTATCTCAATATAATCAAACATAAGTGTATTATAATCTCAATGTGGGATTTCTTTAGCCTAATTACCTTTCATAATAACTTACCATAATTTTGTTCTCATTAACAAAATATAACATAATTATTGGGCTCTTATTATTAACCCAATAATATTAATCCAACATTTGAAGCTTGACCGTGACGTTTCACGTTTAGGAACCTTGCTTGGGATATCTTAACTCGTCCATGATTACTTGGCGAAAACTAGAACGACAAAGTTGAGATGGGTTAACCTGACGAAATGACATTTTTTTTTAAAATATTTCATCTTATACAAGGCAAATACATATATATCATCATCGTGCAATGTCATTGTCTAGTGCTTATGTCGTGATTCACTTTCTCATTCCACTTAGTGTACCACTTTACCTAAGAGGCCGTGTTTGACTTATGTTGTTTGACTTATTTTCCTGTTTAGGGTTATCTGGGGTGTTAAGGGTATTTTCGGCCCTGATTTGTATTTGCCAAGTTGGCGACTCTTTAATTAATATATTGTTTGTTCCTGCTAAAAAAACAGTCCAACGAGCATGATGTAGTGGTATAGTAACTAAGGGGATAATATGAACATCGTTGGTTCCAACACACATGGCGTCCTGGAAAACAAAATAAATCTGGAAAGCAAAATCAATTTTGAAAGATAAGGAGTCGTGATTGATTGATTTGACCGAACGTCCTAGAGTATGTTATATTATGATCGTATTCTTATTTATCTGGGAGCAAATCAATCCTAAAATTAGTCAGACGAATCCTCGACAACTGCACTAGAAAAACGTAGTGTTAACAATTATTTTATACAATAAGGAGCGTGGCGATATCTTTATCTAATAATAATAGTAATATCTAATAATAATAGTAATAAACAAACAAAAATAAATAAGTTTTAATAAATAAATAAATAAGAAGAGGTGGCTGGCAAACGGCGTCGCATGATAGTACATATGTCAGAAAAATTGGCAGAAGGTTTTAGGGAATAATTTCGGAATTAGAAAATGGCACACGGAGGCTACGGTAAGCGCAGAGCCGCTGCCGACCGGAGTACCGCGGGTCACCGGCGGCCTAAGGCCCTCACGGTGGACAAGAAGTCCAAGCCAAAGAGCAAGACCAAAGCAGTCTCTCTCAAAACTCAAATTCGCTCCGTTGAACGCATGCTCCGCAGAGTATCTACTCCCATACTCGCTTTCTTCCCACAACACAACACGCACAATTTTTGTTTTGAGATGTAGTTTTGATTAAAAGTGGTACTGTTTACTGTTGAATTGGTGGGTGTACCCGCATTTGTATCTATTCTTTGCTTGATGCTCGGAGCTGAGCTATAAATTTACGTGCGACTCTAGTTTTTGAGATCAACTTGTGTTTGAACTAATAGGAAGTGAGAATGGTTAATTCTTGGAAATTTATTTTCCCTCAATTACACTAGATGCTTACCTCTCACTCTTGCAGTTCTGAGCTAAATCAGATTGTTATTAGTCCTAATTTTTTTTGATTGATTTCAATTGGACTAGTGTATATAAACTGGATTTAACATTTTTGGTATTTAAAGTTGAAATCTTAGCCTGGCCTGGACTATTACTCAGTCCCCCCTTAATCATTTTAGAACAGTCAACATATTCCACTCCCCTTCATCTATTATTCAGATTATGGTAGCCCCCGTAGCTGTCGGTTGCTTTATTTTTTATATTCGCATTATCTTCCAAAGCACACTTCATACTTGACCTTACGACTAAACAATGTTTATTGTGTATAGTGCATTTGGTCATTGGACATAATAAATGAATTTCTATTCTAGTAAAAGTTATAATAGTTATTTTGGAAAGAAAGTGCACTGAATTCTATTATTTTCAAGATTTTTTTGTTTTTTCTCTTTTCAATTTCCTCCACTCATTCATCAATGCAGTAGAGGTTATGAGTTTCAAACCGGTCTTCATTGTTTTCTCTTTAAAGCATAGTTTTTACCATGAACTGGATTAGTTTTGCACCTTTTTTTCAATTTCTTCTGGTGACTACGGACCAATTTGAATTTACTGTATTGTGTTATTGAGTCTTGATATAATTATCTGATGCTAAACTAATGTGCAGGATTTGCCTCTTGAAGTTAAAGAGGCCCAAGAGAAGAAGTTGGAGGACCTCAAGAAACAACAAGAGATTCACAATCGTCTTGCTGTGGAACGAAAGATTTTCTTGCGGGACAGAAAAATCAAATTTTTTGGTATGGAGTAATCACGATTATTCTGCATGTGCCTCTCTTCAAAATTTACTACACTGGGTTTTGTACATGATATGGCAAAATTCTGTTGCAATTGACCTGGTGGTTCAAATTTGTATGCCTAGAGAGAAGAAAGATTGAACGGAGGATAAGACGGTTGGAAAAGCAGCAGCGATCTTCACTGGTCAGGCACATGAAACAGAGATTGCTGAGCAACTCTTTAAATTGAAAGAAGATCTTGAATATGTCAGGGTAAGCTGTTAAATCTCTTGCTTATGGGTATATATGTTTGATTGGGCAGTATCTTCTTTGTCAGGCATTTTATGGCTTTGTGTTGATCTGAAGCCATTCAGAATATTCGGTTTTTGTGGCCAACCCAACCTACTGATCTTCATTTGGCCTTTTAGAGTTAATATGGTATTTAGGTTAAGGATGAGTTCAGTGAACAACCCTCACCATAAATTCGCTAAGTGGTTCCCACTGATCGAGTAGAGAATTTATAGTTGCAGTTGTACACCATTAATCCTTATGACCAAAAACACCACTGTAGCTCTATTCGATGAGTACTGCACTGTGAATTTTCCGATCCCAAGATGGTCATAAAGGTGGTAATGTTCGGTGTTGATGTAAGTAAAATAAGAGATTGTGCATTGTTGTTGGGATTCACCGCTCACGTGTGTGGATGTTCTTTGTGTTTTGTCAAGTTAATAACCCAATGAGTCTCTGGCCAGAGCAGTATATATGTTTTGACGAAAGGGTTCCTCTAGTCACATATGGATGTGTATGATACTTTGGTACATGCACATAATTATTAGATTTAATATTAGGGTATCGATTGACAAATATCAAGATCTGATCGGGAGATATAGTTGAAATGATCGTACTGTACGCTAACTGTAACATACTGTCCGCTCCTGTACAGAAGGTTTTTGCAGAACTATCAGTTTGTATCTAGGGGTCGTGACGTGTTGTTGCTAGGCGCTAATCACGATTCATTGGGTTAAATCGAAATATGATTTCGGCTATCGATAATTAAAGAGTTTAATTGATCGACAATGGCACTTAAGGGTATGCCGCAAAGAGCAAATGTGTTTGTCTCTAAAATCACAAGGAGTTGTGATCCCAAAAATATCGGTCGTCTACCCTAATTGGATAGTTAAATTCAAGAGTTGAATTTAATGAAAAATGAACTTAATGATTAAGCCTTTAACTAGATAATTAAATTCAAGGAGTTGAATTTAATGAATGAAAACTTATATGATTAAGTGTTCAAGCTTA
>CAJQUN010001296.1:0-80618 GCA_907163345.1 Haberlea rhodopensis
ATGAATTGGGATACCTTTCATGGAAACAAGTCGAAAAGCGCTACTAATGTGGAGGAGGCCTCATGGCTATGGCTGCCTCAATCAAAAACAGGTAAACAATTTATGATGTGCAGATCATATATTGGATGCCGTAATGTTATAATTTGATAGTTTTCCGTGATCTTTTTTGTTAATGACTTATTTTACACCTACATTGTCAGGATGGCGAGTCAACCAGCCATGAACACTGCTCGACCTTCAACAGTGCAGATCAGAGGACAACCAGTTAATCAGAAGTCTGGCTGCTGCTCCACCTGAAGCAGACGTTTGTAAGCAGATAGCGATACAATGTAATCATGTCATGCAAATCAGTGCTTTTTCATGTTGTAGTGCTTTTTCTTGTTTAACAACATGACTCCACACAATCGTCTTAATTACTTATGGATTATGTTAAACATATATTCTTTTTTCAAGGTATTTGATTTCTTAAAAAGGGCAATGTACAAAGCAGTTGGCGGTGTTGGTTATTATTCTTATTTCCTATTTTTCAAATGTAAAATCACTACGAATGAACAAAAAAATTAGGATCTGTTAGGGTCTTGTTTAGATCTATTAAATCGTTCAACAGTCTCTACCAATGATTGAAACGATCCTTCGGGGTCAGTACTAAGTCACATAATCCCTCCTACCCCTCCTTACTCAAGCACTGGCGCTCCGGACACGAACTTCGAACTCGGTGCGCGTGCGGCGCATTAAGTCGACTTAAGAATTTCTAGTTCGCGCTTTAAGAATTTGTCGCACACTAAGATTTTTATAATTCGCGCACTTAGATTTCCTAATTCGCGCACTAAGATTTCCTAATTCGCACATTAAGATTTACTAAGTCGCGCACTAAGTTACTAAGTCTTGTTAATCCTCCTTAATTCTCCGATTTTTTTTTTTTTTGTAATATAAAAAAAATTCGATTTTAGGTTTAGATGAATTTTTATGGTTTCTAGGTATTTCGGGTTGGTAAGAAAATTATATTATATGGTAAATAGATAGATAATGAATCATGAACAGACATAATAACATATGAAAGATTAAAATATGTGATAAAAGAAAGTATGATAAATCTGTTATTTTGTAACATTTTTGCGGAGTAAATAATAATAAATTTGATAACTTAGTTTTTAGCATGAAAATAATAGAATGAACTTTATAAATAAAACTTTTATTTTATTGATTAATTTAAAGTTTATATTAGTCATTTCATAAAGTATAATATAAGTCTCCGGAAATAATATAAGTCATTTTTAATAAATTCATACTATTACCAAACATAGTTGAAAAGATATGAACAATTTGGTTTCATTTTTCAAATTCGTTATTTATATCTTAAAATAAAACAAAACTTAAATACGTCATTCTATTTCTACAATATATTTTTCGGAGAATTCTTACTAGACGAACAATAAAATACAAGATTCAAATTACGTTGTATCACTGGCTATAACATTTTTTGCAAAGCTACAAATGTTAGATTCTTCATAAAATCTAATTTTAATATTTTTTAAGAATGGTAAAGCTGCAAACACCAAAGTTGTTAGAACTTCAATATTGTAAATTTGTAAATAATTAATACTGATGTGAGGTTTATTTAAATATGATGTTATTATGTATGTTTAACTTCATTTCATCGATGTGTAGGTATATATATTTATTTCTTTATTAATTTTTAATAGATGCATTAAGGCGCACCAGCACTCAATTTTTTTGCAATTGACGCACTTCACGCATCCGCATCCGCTCCCGCATCTTAGGGTCAGTATGTAACTAAACGTTTATTATTTACTATTTGTTGTATAGAAAAATAGAAAACATCTCTCGAATGTTGATATTCAATCCAAAAACAAATTTTACAACTAAACGTTATTATTTACCATTTGTTGTATAGAAAAAAAAATAGAAAACCATCTCTCGAGCCTATTGATCCATAAAATAGTTCAAAATCTCCCATTTTCTTTTATAGTTGTTCTATTTAGACTTTCAATGCTAGATTTCACCGAAGGTTGGCCCAGAAAGATTCAATTATTCCTGTTCTACCAACATCCTAGGCTACTGTAGAAAAGAAAACATTTCAAGATGCAAGCATTTTAACCACTTCCACCCATTGGGCTGCAGCGTTCTACGTTGAAACTTTCAAGGGTACATGAGGCGGGGTTAAGGCTATTTCTTGTTCGACTGATTAATCAAAGTTAAGGTTGGCTACCATTTTGGTTCATTAACTGACATAGATGAGGTTCAACATGAAACTTAGAAGCCACTTTTGCAATCCACAAGTCAAAACTGGCGTTATTCATATGTACAAAAATTCAAAACAAATTTTGATCTTCTCAAAGTATGGGCACAATGGTCCGTAAATAGTCCATATGGTGACTAAGGAATTCTTGTGAGATGCAAATTCATTGTTTCCTTCATTCTTTATCTTATGCAAGAACCTTGGTGATTTTACAAAAAATGCTCTCATTCGTGTGATAATCGGAGACAATGGCCAAGATTTAGCTCCACCACAAATTAGTCTTATGGTTTGGAAGAATCTACTTCCATTGTAAATCCAACTGAGAAAATACCTTTTGAGGCTCTATACCTACATCTCTGGCACAGACTGAACGGTTTCCTAAGGCCCTCAAAGAATTACAGAATAAAAGAAAAAGGTGTCACACCATAGAGCACATATAAGAGACTAGAGAAGTGAGACAAGATTATGATCAGATTGTAAAATGGTTTTCATAAACTTCAAAAAAAGAAAGGGCTCATCCCATGGGATTAAAGCAAAATGAAAAGGGAGACTCCCGTCACTATAAGAATTATGGAAATGGTATTTCATGCATGTCAAAGTAACAAAGAACCAAGGGTGTAAAAAACCCCTGGAACACATCTAACGTATACTGAAATGACTGCAAATTTCCCATGATTGCCTGCCAACTTTGCCACTCACAAACCACAAAAGATTTTTGATTCCTATAATCCACCAAGCTCGTGTGACAAGCCAAAGTTCCTTACTTACCTGCAAGGGAAGGGAACTCCCCAACATCTTCAATGGCTGGGGCCTGCACATTGTAATTGCTTACTCCAGCTCCACCTCTACCTCGACCACGTCCCTGACCGCGGCCTCCAGATCGAGGGTACTCTCCTTTACCCGGCTTCAGAAACTCATTTATGCTAACAGACTACACATCAAACAGGAAGATACATAACAGATTTAGTAGAGCTTCAACACTGGTTTATGCATATGCACATCGCTCATAATTGATAGTATACAAAGGGCATATAACAAAAATTCCAAGCGAATGCTGTAAGAAAAAATCTTTAAGTTCAGCCACATGATAGATGTACTTCTCCACACTGATGGAGGTCAAATGTAATAAGATTCAAATGTAATAAGATGTGGCTCTCCAAACTAATACAACATTATGTAGAAACAAAAATGCAAAAGATTTGCATCTGCTTATCTACATGAAAATAATTTTGTAAATTCTAAAATATCATCAATATCTATTTGGTTCCTTCAGCATGATACCCCTCTTATTAAATCTTATATCAAGACTCAGGACAGATGGTAGAGTCTTACAAAAACAAAAAAAATGAAGATAAACTAAATTTTCTCAGCCAATATCATAATATGTTCAGTGGGTAATATTAAACTCGGGACTTACTCATTCATACAAGGCACTGATAGAAATTTCGATTTTCACCATTTCTGCCCACATCCCAATAAATTAACTCCTCCTTTCTCTAGTAAAAATAAGAGTGACAGGTGTACTGAAATATACGCGAACTAAGAAGTCACACAAGACAAACACACCTTTTTTGCCTTCTCAGCCGCCTCTTTGCGTTTATCTTTGTCCGAGCCCTGCCCAGAAAATATTATCAGACCAATCTATAGAAAGACGAGGCATAGACCGCAGTCCACGAGAGTAGCCTGCTCACCAATTTAACAAAGAATTCATCATCATTCTTCTTGTTGGACAGAATTTGCATAGACTCTAGTTCTTTGTCCAAGTTAACCTTCCTTTCTTCAGACTTGAGTGCAATCAAGGACTTTCTCTTCTCTTCCAGAACTTTTTCGTATTCCTCCAAAGTCATCTCCTATCATGAAAGAAGAGTCTGGTAATATTAATATTCACAGCAAAATAGAATAGTAGACATATTAGCACAACAAATTACAACATATATAAACTCCAAATCTATAACTTAGGTCCACATGCACCAACTTAATATACACGAAGTTCATTGACTTGAATTCTTGAAAAACACAGGAGTATAATGAAAATGACCAAAAGAAATAGGTTTTAAACAAACCAAGAACTAAAGTACCTTCTCCTCGGGCTCCTTTTCTTCTGGTTCATTTGCAGGAGTTTCCTTGCTGGCATCAACATCTTCTTGTTCTGGTGGCTTTTCAGTATCAACATTCTTCTCTCCTTCCACGACTGGTTCTTCAGTTGTCCTAATTCAATGGAAGTACAAATTACACAACATGCATTGTCAGCAGAATTTAAAAAATAAGAAAGACACGAATAACTCATTTCCAAAAAATTCAAACAATTGGTGTTTACGTTATCTCATCAACTGGTGTTCCCCAATTTCCACGACCAGCACCCTCACGTTTAAAACCCAGACCTATAAATAAATGATAAAAATACATAAAACAAATGATAACAAGATTTTATAAACGAGTTTTTATAATTTTACGGAGACAGTGGAAGAAAAAACCAGAAAATCAATTTCGAACAAATATATTAAGAGTCCTATGGTTATGAGAACAGCAAAACCAACCACTGTGGCAAGAAGCTTACCCACGCCCAGTACCACTGTGCCGATCAAACACCCTCCGTGGGCGTTCACCTTCTGTAGTTTCCCCATTGCTAATACCACCACGGCGACCACCACGGACGCCACCACCTAAGCGCGTCCCACCATACGGACGCCTTTCAGAAGAATCCTGTCCAGCATCTCCATCTTCTGATAGCTTATAGCCTCTGGAAAAGCCATTAGTGTTTCCAGATGCATTTTCATTGTCAACCACATCCCGGTTAAATCCACGTCCACCGCGACCACGCCCACCACCGCGTGCAGCACCACTGCCTCCTCCACGTTGATCTTCATTCCTGGTCTCTCTCACTGCCAATATAAACAAAATTATGTGACTAAAATAAACAGATCTTAAAACCAAAATCCTCCTGCTAACACAAATACAGTAAATTAAAATTTGTGTAAAAGCAATCCCATTTTTTAAAGGATAGTAAAAAAAGCTCACTACAGTTAACTCAAATCAGCATTTGCACAAAACACAACTTAGAGAATTCTGTGACTGAAAAAACAACATACATCAATCTCAACATATAAATTAGTTTCATTAAAACTGCTGCGATTAAAACAAGAGCTCAATAATTTGGTTTATCTATCGATAAAAGGTTACGAATAATTCAAATTGCTCTGAGAATAAAACCAATCAGATACACACACTTAACCAGCAGCGGCTCATGGTCAGATGGAGAGTAAACAAAGTAAAGACATAAGATAAGGTCTAAAAAACCAGCAACCTCTTGTCACTTGAGTTACCCTTAAACAGATAATCCTCTAAGTAGTAGACAAATACGTAGGCAGTTGCAATTAGGATGAAACTTATAAATTTAGAATAAATTAAACATGCTATAAATTATTTATTTTCTGGGGGCCAATTTCCAAGAAATATCATTTCCATATACATGAATCAAACAATAACCAAGCCCATTGGTTATAACAGCAACAATAAGAAATAAAAATAAAAATGGGCTTTCAATCTCTCACCAGCCTGAGCTGGGGGGACAGGTTTGGCGGGAAGCTTAGCTGACGGCTTGGCCTGAGTCGGAGCATGAGCTGGAGCTTTCTTAGCCTGAGCCGGATCCGGCGCATTCAGCTGCTTTGAAGCGAGGAGCTGACTTGGGTCCTCGGAGTCATCGTCACCTAGAAGCCCAAAAGGATTAGTAGAACTCATTTTTCTCAGATTCTTGATAATAAATAGAGGACGCTTCAGTGAAGATTATCAAGGATCAAAGAACTCCTAGTAACAATAATCCATGGAAAACGGATTAAATACAGTATCGGAGAAGTGGATTCAGAGGAAGGGATGATTGAAGTGTGTGAATATGAAGAGCGGGAATGTAAAACCCTAGCCAATAGCGGCAGAGTAGAATAAAGATCGAAACCTAATCTGCGGAATTTGTACGTTGTAGATTAATGGGCCTAACAGTTATTGGGCTGTATGAAACTGGGCTATCATGAAGTTATATAAAGGGAAAATTACGGGCCGGTACACTTTGGTGAAACATAATCTATCCTAGTCCAGCGAAAAAACATTAGTTGACATAAGTCCATTCTAGGGTGAAATGACCATAATAACCCCATGTGGTCCATGTGGTCCAAGCGGTCCACGCGGTCCAACCAATCTTTAATAAATTTGCATTCTTAGCCCTAGAAAATGTTTAAAGAACAAAATATGCCATAGTATACTATTCATCATCGTTTTCATCCTAATATTTATCAAACAGAAACATTATATGAACATGAGATCCTTCGGTTTCTGTCATCTCGAGATGAATCCCAAGAGCATACTTTTGCAAAGGACTCACGGTTTATATAACGTTCGTCTAATTATAATTCAACCCGATTTGAAGATCAAGTTAAAAAATAAATAAAAGGCCCAACATGCTTCCGTATTACAATAAAGTTTTAGCAAACTGAAAAATACCATTTTGACCATAACGGCACCGGGTGAGGTGGGTCGCAACTTCCACCAGTCGAAAACTTACTGCCTCCAGACTGTTTTATGAATGGCTCCTCACCATCCAACCTCAGCACACGGGCGAGGTTAGTCTGCCAGTTATCCGACTCCTTCAGAAACCGCACAGCACAGCCCTAATTCGTTTCCTACCTTAGGGCGTAAGGTATATTCAAGATATAAAAAGATTTAAAGAAATCTGGGAGATAGCTGGGCAACAGCCTTATTTTTATTCTGGAATACTTATAACATCTATTACATTAAAACGTCTCCTTTTGGGAGGAGACGGACTTGTTTAGCCTCTCATATAGATGAGGCTTGACTCAAGAACACATAAACTTAAAACCAACAGAACAATATTACAAACGATAACAAAATAAATAAAAGAAAGAAAGATTACCAAGCTACGAAAGCTGAAATATTACAAACTTGGAGACTCTAAATTTATTTCTCAGAAAACTATGGAGAATTTTCGATGTCCTTAGCTTCCTGAATGAGTGCCCTTATATAGGCATGAATCCGGACTTCAAATGCGGATTCCAAATCTTGATAATTGTTGAGTGCGCCTGTGAGTGCGCCTTAACTTTCACGTGGTCTGGCATCTTTGTCCGATTGTGCCAACTTTTCTCGTGAGTGGTCCATTATTTTTGTCTGAGTGCGTTTGAACAGTCTCCGCACTAACTTCTAATGGTCCACCTCTTTTCCTTTGTCGGGGAATCTTTACATTAGTGGTTTTTGTGGTCCCCGAGCTTTAGGAAAACGGGCTCTCTTGTCAGCAGGTCTTTTGTCTTTTCCTGCCTCTGATCTGTCGGGTTTGGATCGGAATCCTTTCCCGAACTCTGGTTCTTTCTGCTCCGGGCATGCTAGGCAGATATGATCAATCCATCGGCCAATGTGTGCCATGTTGCAGAATTTCCGGTAAGTCTCCTTTCCTGCCGGAATCTTGTTCTCCCAAAGAATTCTTCTCTTTGTTTCAAAGAGTTCTTCAGCAAATCTCGTGGAGGTTCCTGTCATGGAATTCAGCAAAAAGGTTCCATTGGCTGAATTCTGAAAAAACTTGAATGTGTATTTGACTTTGTCCATTTCAGTTAGACAACCCAAAGACCCCATGCTCGTCTGGTTGAAACTTCATCATCTGTGATAGTTCCCGCCAAAATTGGAATTCCTTCTGGTAGCGCCATTTTTATATTTTTCAAGGCGTTTCCATCTGGTCTTCTCAGCTTGATAAAATGAAAAGCTTCGATGAATCCTTTCTTTGCCGGTTCTGGAGCAGCACTGAAAAAATACAACTCCAAGATATCACCTCTGGCCAAATGTGGATTATTGGCCCAAGTCTCGTATACAGCTTCTCTGATCCATTTTGCTAATTTCGAAATTTCAGAGAAGGCTGGTGCCACAGTATAAACCGAAGCCAGAGCTCCGAAATTATACCATTCCTGAACATCATTTGGATGGCTGCCTGGTTTCATCCAAACTCTCGGATATTTTCCGGAGATATCAACTATTGATTTTTCTGGGTTGATACCTCGCCTGGTAATTAGTTTCTCCCAAGTGCGCTGGTAATCCTGCATAGGTGAAGAAACTAAATCATCATTAGTTTGAACCTTAGTCTTGCCAGTCATTGGCCTAAGATTCAACTCTCCCTCTTTTACCCCAGAGGTGCTAGGTTGACTTGAAGGTTCAGATTGTGATGACACCTGACCTTCAACATTCGCTTCAGCTTGTACATCCTCAAGGAATGCATCATCTGAAGCACTCGTGACAGGGGTACTTGAATCCCTTGCCTCCGGGTTAGATGAGCCCCGTTCTCTAAACACTTCTTTTTGCACTGTTGAAGGTGCTGCCTGAAGTATAGGCCCTTTCAAGACTTCAAACAAACGTTCGTGGTCCCGAAAGCATGCTCGTATATGATCAGTAACAAGTTCCTGATCTGCTCGTTGAAGTCGTCCCGCGACCTCTGCATTGAGACAAAGAGTCCCAAAATCTCGTTCCAGGATCTCCAGGTTTTCCCTGAGATTCCTAACTCGCTTGAGGGTATCGCTAGCAATGTGTCCCTCCATCTCGTGTTAAGAAATCTGCAAGAATATTTTTATCAGATTTCACAATGACAATATCATAATCATAATATTGACACTCAGCTTGCCAACGTAAAAGTCTAGCCTTTTCTGGTTTTGATTCAATTTTATTTTTCAGAAAAGACTTAACACTCGTATTATCTATTTTTAAGATAAATTTCTTTGCAAGTAAAAATAATGGCCATTTTTTAAAAGCCTTTCGGACTGCAAAGAACTCCTTCTCGTTGATGTGCCATCTGATAACTTCGTTGTTATCAAATAATCCACTGCAATATCTGCATGGCACTTCTCCTTCTGTTGTAACTTTCATGAGGACCGCAGCCCACCAATGATCACTGGCATCTGTGTATAATACCAGTTCATCCTCGTCGTTTGGAATTGCGAGTTTTGGTAGTTGCCTGCAAACCTCCTTTAGCTGTTTAACAGCTTGTCTGTGATCTTCATTCCACTCAAACTTAACATCCTTTTTGAGTAGTGAACTGAACACCTTCCTGTGGTTTGCTAGATTGTTGATGAACATTCCAGCAAAATTAACAACTCCTAAAAAACTCTGAAGTTGTTTTAAATCCTTGAGGTCATCCGGATATCCTTGTACTTTTTCAACAATATGATTTTGTAGGATGATTCCAGATTCGTCAATCTCGCTTCCAAGGAACTCGATCTGTCTAGTAGCAATTACTGCTTTCTTTTCGGAAAGCACCAATCCTTCCTTGTAACAAACGTCTGAGAAGATCTCTAGATGTTTAAGATGTTCTTTCATGTTTTTTGACGCTATGAGGATGTCGTCAATGTACACGAACATGAAGCTGAAGTAATCATTGAAAAGATTATCCATCTTCCTTTGATATATCTGGGGAGCATTTGCCAATCCCATTGGCATGACATTCCAGATATAATGTCCTTGTGGTGTGGAGAATGCTGTGAACTTTCTGCTTGCTTCCTCCATTTTAATCTGGTAGAAGCCAGACTTGCAATCGAATTTGGAGAATACTTTGGCATTCTTGATGCTATTTACCAAATGTTCTCTGCTTGGGATAAAATATCCATCGAACTCCAAGATTTCGTTGATCCCTTTATAGTTGATCACTAATCTCGGCTTTCCTCGTTTGATTTCTCCATGATTTCTTACCAAAAAACCGGGGCTGCTGTATGGAGAAATACCTGCTGAGATTAATTTAAGGTCAAGATGCTCCTTAAGTGTGCTCTGCATATCCTTCCGATCTTCTTGGTTCATGGGGATCGGCCTATACCTCACAAACTCATTTTCTTTTCCAGTTTTCACCTTCAAAGTAGCTCTGAGCTCATTTTTGTTCCACCATGCCAGTGGATCCTCGTTGTAGTTCCTACGAATCTTCCTTTTTACATCCTCTAGAGTGATTCGCTCTTCGAGGGTAGATTCAGGTTGTGGAACTTCTTCTCGTAAAGCATTTTTCAGTAGCAACAGGGTTTCTGGAGTTACTCTTTCCTCATCCTGTTCTCTGAAAGACATAATATTAACCCAGTCAAAAGTTTGTGACCCCCTTTCACTAGGACCTTGTTGTCGGAACTGAAGAATTGCCTCTCCAAATTTCCGCTGATCTTTCATCTTTGGGTGTCGAAGTTTTCCTTCATCACCACGCTTGTTGCGAAAACGAATAGGGAATTTTCGGTGAAACGCCTCCCGTAATCGTTGTACCATAATCTTATGATCACATAGAGTTGTGAAAATAAGTCGTCTCGTTTCATTCTCTTGAGTGAATGTCTTGAATGTCTGTAGGAAATTGTTTCCTAACAGCATATCTGCACCTGTATCATGGAAATATATAGGTGGAGTTTTGACTTTGTACCATGGGGTACCGCCTGCTCCGCCGATAATTATTTCCGCTCCGTGGACTCCTTCATTAAGAATAAGGATCCGTTTGAAGAAGTCTCTTCCGGCAATGGCTGGTAATTTCTCACCAACGTCTTTGGGGAAGATTTCTCGCCTGGCAGTGCATATTCCAGCTCCGGAGTCAATGTATGCTGCAAAATATTCTGCCCTGTATTTCTCGTATAACATCCCAATGGAGATGTATATGGAGAATGGACTGGTGGTCATCTGATACGGTATCTCTTTCCGTCGACCGTGAATTCCATTCCATCTTGCAATCTTTCCCAAGGTTTATGTTCCTCAAGAAATTCAATTCCTAGAATAAGCTGTTCTGGGATCCGTCCGGCAATGCCTTCAATTGTGAGGTCAATTTCACCAATTTGAAGGTTTCCTTGAAATTTTCCAACTGTGGGTTGTTGCAAATAATATAGAACATCGCAGGGGAAGATATTATTCTTCTCGGTGATGTCGAAAATTATCTGCACTTCTCTCCAGCCTTCTGGGCACTTCAGTTTTCCTATTGTTGTGAAAACATCAGGAATTTTCTGAATTCTGCTTGAGGCTGCCTTCTGCTTTTCTTTTGGATAGTTGCTGATTAACCTATCCTGTTGGAAAGACATCCTTCTTGGCTCGATCATAAGGCTCCTGCTTCTGTTGAGAACAGGTTGATCTTGTATTCTCATGTCGATCTCTCCTATTGTCGGAGTATCAATGATGTCCGGCAAAACTGCTTTGGCGAAGTCTTCGAAGATTCTGGGGACTTCGATGAATTCCTTTCTCAAGAATACCTCGGAATGATGAGTATTCGAGAGTGCGTATGACACCTTGTAGGTGATCGAGTAAGGTCTGTTCCCTTCTTTCATCAAATCTTCTCTTTTAAAATCTTGATGAAGAGTGAGAACTTTGTTGAAGTCTCGATCTCCTAAATTGTATGCAATCCTCGGGTAGATGTTGAAGGCCATCTTTCCTGCATACAGATTTCCTGCCACTGCTCCCAAACAAGAATCTTTGAGGTTCGGGATTCTCTTGTCAAAGATTGCCAGGTTGAGGGGCGAATCAATTCCTTCTTTGAAAGTTGCCTTGATGATTACTCTAATGGCTCCAATATGAATCCATGAGAGCGTGTTCGCAACTTCTCTTTTGACCTTGTTCTTAATCTCCTGGATTTCTCTGTAGGGGATTAACTGCATCTCAATTTGGTTTCCCGTGAATTCCATTGGGATCGCAAATTCACCTGTTGTTACCCTATGGATAATCTGATGCTTTCTGCTACGAAGACCAATCATATCCATGGCTTTTTCCATTGCTCCAATTGTAAATCCATCATACATCTGAAGCTTTGGTTCTTCTTTCATGATTCTCATAAGGGTTTTATGAGAAACCGTGGTATGCGAGAAAAACCCCGATGGTTCTTCTCTAATCACGTGCTGAAGGAACTCTCCTTCACTCTGATTCTGAGCTAGATTTACCTCCATCTTCAGAATAGATCTCTTCTTCGTAGATGCTTTCATCTGAGGGAATATCCTCAAATTGATACACCTGTACCAAATCCTGAAAATAGACAGCTTCCTCAAATTCCTTGGTATGCTCGAACTGTCTAACTCCTCGGCTTTGGTTTTCTGGACAATCTGTAGAGATATGTCCTCTTGCTCCGCATGTCCAGCAGTTACAATCTCTGAAACTCTCATTTGCACGGGTAGGTGTGCGTCTGAAAGTTCTCTTTGTTGGTGCTCTGCTAGAACTTGCTTGATTAGAACCTGTCGATGAGATTCTACTCCTTGTTGGTCCTGACCTTTGCCCTGATCTATAGCTTCGGGCTTTCTGCTTTGACCAGAACTTTCTAGGTCTCCATGAAGACCTACTTCTTCTTGAACCACCTCCTCGGGCATACGGTTGACTTCTATGCTTCTTCAACTTGCGCCTTTGTGGGTAGTTCCCAATGATTGTAGGGATATCATATCCCGTACAACAAAGAGGAGCCATTTTGTTGATTCCTCTGAGTTTCTTGAAATTTTTCTGGAGCTTTGCTTGGTAGCACCACTCCGCCAGCTTTACTTTAAGAAATGACATTCTCCTGGACACCGTCTCGATTGCATGCGGTGTATACTCCTGGATAAGCATTTCTCTCCATGGGCTTGGGATTTTGACAAAAAACAGCTCCGCTGCATCGTTCTCCGCTATCTTTGACTTCCATCGATACTCTGTAAAGAGTTTGATGTATTCATCTACATAGCAGATGTCATGTAGTTCTAGGCTAATTAGAGCTTGTCTGTACTTCTTAGCCTTTTCTTCCTCCATTCCCTCGAAGTAGCTTATTCCGATGAAACAGATTTTGAAGAATCTTGCCATCTTGTCCACGATCTCTTTCAGGGACTCTCCGGCTAGAACTTCTTCCTTGGTCTCCAAGATCCCAGGCAATCTTGACTGATCCTTCCAGACTCATTTTTAGAAGTAAAATGAATCCTTCTTTGCCTAAGTCAAGTGTTCCTGCTGCTATTCTCATTGCTGAAGCCCATTCATCAATAAGAATTTCTCTGTTTTTGAAATCCAAATTATCCATGTTGAGCATAAGTCCATATGGATGGATTGGATCTAGCTGTGACTTCCCATAGGGCGTCTGATGAATATCTGGCCTTCGGGAACGGTTTCTTGTTCCAACTGGGGGATCCAAAGTTGCTGAGGTAAAATCATCCCTGTGTGGCATACTTTGGTCTCCTTCGGGTGGATTGTGTGACCCGAAGCTCTCTTGTGGTGGAGGTCTTTGTACAAGCTCTCCTGTCTTGATTTCTACGAGATTTAATCCCGCAAATGAATCAGCAAGATCCCTTAGATCTTCAAGATCCCGTAGATCTTCCAGGTTGATTCTTTCCATTACTTTGTGGGAAGTATGGGTTCTCCTCGTAGGACTGCAATCATTTTCTCAGACTCAGTTAAAGGCCTTCGGACCTCCTCTGCTTTCCCCTTTTGGTGTAAAAGGGGTTCTGTTCCGTAAGATGGTGGCAACCATCCTCTTTTTCTTCTTCCTGTAGAACTGGGCCTTGACTCCAATTCCTTTACTCGGGTTTGAACATCTTGAAGGTTCTCAAGAATTTCCTTCTGATGTTTAATCATGGTCTCCATCTGACTCTGGATCTGATGGATTTGTGCAGGGACATGGTATTGAAGGAATCCATAGCGCTGCACTGTCTTCTGGATCTCTCTAAGATCTTGGGAAATCTTAGAAGAATCTGGCTCGATTTCTCGAAAGGTTGGCTCACCCATCTTATTCATCCGGTCCGGACCCTGTTGGATCATTGGGGTCTGGTACAACGTCCTCGTGTTCAGGATGATTGTCCTCCTGAAGTTCGGCTAACTGGAACTGAAGTTTGAGGTTCACTTGATGAAGCCTCTTCGCCATCCTTTCCAATTTCTTGTAATGATGTATGCTTGGAGTGCATAAACCTGTTCCTCGTAATTGTTTCCACTTATGGTTGAAGCGTTGAGCTTCTGCCATATGCTTTTGATTTAGTTTTTCCAATTTCTGGAAATACCACCTGTAAGAATGACACTTCGAACAAACGTTCGGGTCCATATTTTTCTTGAATCGTCTCCTCCGTATAGGTTACAAATTAATATTCAAGAGATTATCATAGTATTTCCAGAATAAACCTAGGCTCTGATACCAATTTTGTGAAAAGGATCGTAAAATATGGGGACTTGTAAAAAGACGATGTTAAATGTTGCAATTTATAAATATAAGGATAGCAAAGATAATTAAATATTATATATGGACTTCTTTGTAATTTAACCAAAAGCCTAAAGGATAGAATGCAATATATCAAACTATTGAGGGGTAAAAGAGTCATCCTAAAACACCCAATTGATTTGAAAATTTGAAAAGTGGACTTATTTCAACACAATTGTTTCCAATTTGGCTTTTTATGCACTAAGATTTTTTCTCAAGACTTAAGTAGATTTTGTGTCACCAAAGTGGACTTCCATGTAATTTCCCCTTATATAAAGGCATGCCCATTAGCATTTTACACCTTTTTATTCCAATGGTTAATTACAAGATGGTATCAATTGCAATTGAACAATTCATTTAGGTATAGTATAAAAACAACAGTATATTAAGAGTCAAAATAGGAAAATCTTTAATCTTGATGGCCCCAAAATTTAAATTTAAATCAAAATAGGATTTTTATTGGACTATAATACCCCTGATGAATTATTTTCTACGCAAACTAGCCCTTCACATGCTTTGCTATGGCATTTCCCCTTAATCCCCGATCCTCTTGAAAACTACGGGAGGACACTACCTCAAGAAATATGGATCTGAACGAATGTTCGAAATGTCACTCTTACAGGTGGTACTTTCAAAAATTTGAAGGACTAGAACAAGACCATCTGTTTGAAGCTCAACACTTCAACTAGAAATGAAAAATTTTACGAGGAGCCAGTGCTAGCATAAACCGGTACAAAAAATCAGAGATAATGGCTAGAAGGCTGTACAAGGTAAACATCAAACTACAGTTCGAGTTAGCCGAAGCTCAGGAGGAAGATCATCCTGAACACGACTACGTGATTCTATATCCTAATGACTCAATAGAATCCGGACCAGACGAATAGGATAAGAGAACCAACCTTTCATGAAATCAAGCCAGATAGCTCAAAGATCTCCAAAGATCATAGAGAAATCCAGAAGACGGTGCAGCGATATGGATACCTACAACATGTAAGGAATCCAACATGCAAATACGCAGCGGAAATAAACAATTTGGATTCCCAATCGAGGACCTATACGGAGTTAATTATACCGGGGTGAAAAGAATCATACCCTTGTAGCGTGTTTGAGCAGAATCCCACGAAGCAGCACGTCCAACGCGTCCTCGAGTCAGTAGCAAAACTTTTCAAGTTTTTCCTCTACGGTATCCACACGATTATGTCGATCAAGGGATGTTGAAGAACAAGTTGCTAGACTTGTTATTCAACTGGAAAACAACGAGCACAAAGATATGAGATGGTGGCTGCCACTTCCGAACTCTTCGAACGGCGGCCCTTTTAATTTTTAGGTTAAAAACTACTTTAACGTATATTACTCTTTCTCATATGCATGTCTCAATATATAGATAAGTAAAATCAGTGGCTTATTTAGGTTTTCTGAAAACACTTTAAGCCCAATCAATATTTATCTTTTATTCCATATTCATATATCTTCATATATATATGATCGACCCATAATAATATAACATATTATTATTGTATGATCAAGACTCTTCCTAATCAACTTAATTCATCTAATGAATTATATCTCCCTTTATCGATTTAATCTTTTGTGCGACCCGTTAGGATCTTGTAACGTTGGCAGTGACATAAAATCTAATTTTATGTTACAAGCAAAGAGTGGTATCTAGCAACACATCAAGACTACTCAAGTTACAAGAATGTCATTGACTCGACATAACCTATGGCATGTGATAATATTAACCATGTAATTTAATCCCTTTGTCCTATGTGTTTAGATTAAACACTAGTCTTGGAATAGTCATACTCGTATAGTTCAATCTTTTATTTCTTGATCCCCAAGTAGACTAGAATAAACAAATAAGCTCGATATCACATATCGACTCATTCGAGCATGGCCATGCATTTTAGTCTCACTTGATCAAGGGCCCAAACACTTCTCCTGTTATATAGGAGGGACAAATCATATTTGATCAACCAACATCCCTCTACATAATTCGTGGTGTATCCAATGATTGTCTTTATAGTTTACCCTATTACAGGTAACGTTTGATAATATCAAGATATACAACTCCTGTTAGGAAAACATTTCTAAGTTTTGGTGGTGACAAACATCAACTGGATGGACACCTACCGGGTGTTGAACACTTAACGGGTGACAAAGATCTACCGGGTGACAAACATCAACTGGATAGACATCAACTGGACAGACATCATCTGGATGGACATCAACTGGACAAACATCTACCGGATGAACATCAACCGGATGGACATCCACTGGACAACTATCAACTGGATAGTCTCACATTGAATAAAGACATCTACTGGTGACAAAGGGATGAACGACCAGTTGAACAAAGAAGGCCAGCAGAAGTCTAACCACCCAGTAAGAGCACTAAGCAACGAGACAAAACAAGTACAACATTCTCTGACAAAGGTACAACAGAGCGGCGCACCCTGCTATATCTCCGCCACCATTAGCGTCAGAATAAAAGAGCCGTTGCTTAACAAAATAGGAAAGAAGACAATCTGTATTTGGAAAACTAATCTCTTCCTAATACAGAAAAGCTACCGTTGGACCACTGAGCCTATAAATACGTTCAAGCAAAGAATGAAGATGTTAGCTGAGCGACTTATTCAAACAAAGAGAAACACCTCATCGAAAACAGAAAATCAACTCAATGATATTCTAAAAGTTCAGTAAAGAGCAGACAAGCAGTACAACTGAATCTGTGACAGATTATTTCTAACTGAAGTCTGCTGCTCAAGAACACTCGAAGCTAAATAGTTTATTTTATGAGAGTGTCATAGAAACTATTGTAATAAAATCAAGAGTTTGTGATTGCTAGGAGTTTAGGCCAAGTTGTGTGAGTGCCTAAGAAGGTTGTATACTGTAAAGTGTAAACCAAGTCTTCTAGTGGAACCTTCCTGCAAAGGAAGAAGGGGAGACGTAGAAGCGTTGTGCTTCGAACTTTCAGAAACAATACCTGTGTCATTTACTTACTGCTTATCTATCATCCAGTTTTATATCTCTCACAAGTCCAGCAGACGTCTTCCACACTATATTCAGTGTCTGCTGACTTTCCTTATATTGAGAAGCTACTGCAGTACTTAACAGTCTGCAGTTAACCCGAACGAAATCGAAATTGAATCTAGTATTTATTCAACCCCCCCTCTAAACACTACCCTGATCCTAACAAGTGGTATCAGAGCTTAGGTCTTCTCAATCTTGAGAAATTACCAAAAACTGATGGCCTCATTCAGCAAGATTCCAATGTTCAAGAAGGATGAATATGACAATTGGAGAATTCGTATGCAAGCACATCTAAGTGCCCAAGATGATGACATGTGGTTCGTAATCACTGATGGACCAATGAAGATCTTGAAAGTCAATACAGCAACTGCTATCTCTGGTGGTGAACCTCAGATGGTTGAAAAGGATAGATCCTTCTGGACAAATGAAGAAAAGAAAAAGGCAATGGCAAAAGACATACTGTTCAAAACTCTGGACAAAAATATGTTCAACAAGATCAAAATGTGTCCCACTGCAAAGGACATCTGGGAAAAGATTGCTCAGCTATGCGAAGGAAATGATCAAACCAAGGAAAACAAGCTCACTGTTGCCTTACAGAAGTTTGAAAACATCCAAATGATGTCCGGAGAAACTCTCAGCGAATACGATGAGAGAGTAACTGGAATCATAAATGAACTCAATAGCCTTGGTAAAGATTTATCCAACAGGGAAGTCACTCTAAAAGTCATGAGAGGTCTCCCAAGAGAATGGTATGTAAAGACGATTGCTATGAGAGAATCAAAAGATCTAAACAAGATAGATCTACATGACTTATTTGCTGACTTAAAAGCTTATGAGTTCGAACTAGGTATTCGGATTGAAGATGAACCCAGCACCAGTCAACCAACCAAAGCTCTTACTGCATCTGAAGCTCCTCCTATCACAACAGCAATGACCCCTGAAAAAATACGCAACGATGCAATGGCGAGATTTGTCAAGAAATTTGGAAAGTTTATGAAGAAGAGTCAAAAGACCTATCAATCCTACCCAAGGAGACAAAGCTTCAAAAATAGATCATATGAAGATGATCGTGTATGCTTTAACTGTCTCAAGCCAGGACATTTTATTGCTGACTGTCCTAAACCGAAGAAGGATGATCAAAAGAAAGGATCCAAAGATTATAGAAAGTCTAAAGAGAATAGAAGATCATCCAGAAGAGACAGAGAACAGAAAGTACTGGTGGCGGAAGAAAACAAGAACAAATGGGCTGACTCAGAATCAGAAACTTATTCCAGCTCATCCACTGACAGTGAAGATGAAGAAGTTCGTTGTCTAATGGCCAACGACGACTGTGAGGTAAATGATCCTAATCTTTCTGAATTCACACATATTGAGCTCACAAATGCGTTACAGAACATGAGAAATGAGTATCAGATGTTGTACGAATCCTTCGAGAACTACAAGACTGAACAACTAGTCCCAACAAAATAGCAGAACAACGAATGTGATTGTGAACAATCAATTGAGTTGAAAGCTTGAGGGATAAAGTAAGTCAGCTCGAGAAAGAACGGGATGAAGCAACATGTGCACACCAGAAACTCAGTAAGCTGGTTCGCACATGGAATGCATCTACTGCCAGAAAAGATGAAATGCTTGAGTCAATAAGGCTTGCTGGTGATCTAACCGGCATAGGCTACTCTAACAATGATGGTAATTCATCCGGCATCAAATCTCAAGTGTGTCTAGAAAGAAACAAGATTCAAACTATGAATTTTGTTAAATCTAGCACATTATATGAACCAAGTGAGTTGGTTAAGGAATCTGTTGAGCCAATACTCTTCAAGGAACGGGCATCACACAAAGGTATCAGTTATGTGAAGCCAAAAGAGAAAGCTAGACAGGGGCAAAAGTTTAGAAATAAACATAAACCCACTGGTCAGGCCACTCGCGAGGTAAAACCTAACTGGTATCATAATTGTATGCCTGTCCAAAAGAGATATATGCTTCCAAACAGAAACCAAAAACCTAAACAACATGCATACACTCATTATAGCACATATCACCCAAGAACATCTTTATCATATAATGCACACACATTTCAGGACACGCACAGACCCAAAAAGCTCAGGGTTATACAAGTGTGGGTCCCGAAAGGAATAATCCTGTCTGGACCCAAGTAGGATTGGGTACCAATCATGTTATCGCTTAAATTGCAGAAAGCTAGAATGCATCAAGTTCGGAGCTCAGAATGGTTTCTGGACAGCGGATGCTCTAGACATATGACAGGGAATGGGGGCTTATTGTCTGAATTGGTGGACTCCACCGGACCTAGAATAACCTTTGGAGACAACGCGAAAGGTAGAACCGTGGGTAAGGGTAAGATTATCTAAGGTAACATTATTATTAAAGATATTCTGTTGGTTGAAAATCTATGTTATAACTTGATTAGCATAAGTCAACTCTGTGACAATGGTCACTCTGTAGAGTTCAACCAGCACTCATGCACAATCAAATCTACTAATGGCAGTATATTACTTGTAGGAAGAAGGCATGATAACACATATAAAATTGATTGTAATCTTAATCAGCCTACCTCCTCTACTTGCTTTGCTGCCCTGAATACTTCCAAAAATTGTCTTTGGCACAAACGATTGAGTCACTTAAATATTAAAACTTTGCCAGTCTGCGTAAACTTGATCTAGTCATTGGACTGCCCCAAATTGAGTTCTCAAAAGATAAGATCTGTGCAGCATGCCAACTTGGTAAGCAAATCAGATCCTCCTTTAAGAACAAAGGGAGTAAATCTTCTTCTTGGTGCCTAGAGTTACTGCATATGGATCTATTTGGTCCTATACGCGTAACATGTCTAGGGGGAATGAAGTATACCCTAGTGTTAATAGAAGATTACACTCGTTTTACGTGGGTCCTATTCCTAAGTGGCAAAGATCAGGCTACTCCAAAGCAGATCAAACTACTGAAAAGACTCCAAAATGACAAATCGTGTGGGATAGATAGAATTCGCAGTGATAAAGGTACTGAGTTTACCAATCAGTCACTCGAATCATATCTAGATGACCTAGGTATTAAACACGAATACTCTGCTGCTAGAACTCCTCAACAAAACGGAGTTGCTGAGCGTAGGAACCGCACTTTGAAAGAAGCTGCGTGAACTATGCTTGCGGAATCAGAAATATCGCAGAGATTTTGGGCAGAAGCTGTCAACACAGCTTGTTATACGCAGAACAGATCAATGATTAATAAGCGAGCAAATAAAACCCCTTATGAGATCTGGATTGGCAGTAAGCCAAATATTTCTTATTTCCATGTGTTAGGTTGCAAATGTTTTATTCACAACAATGGAAAGACTCATCTCACCATGCTGGAATATTTCTTGGATATTCTACAGTTAGTAAAGCATTCAGAGTATTTAATAATAGAACTCTTATTGTAGAGGAATCAGTGCATGTAAAATTTGATGAACCTACTGATTGTACTGTATCTAATCTGCAAATCAACAATTTGAGCAATCGACTGAAAAGCACTCACATTGATGAAAATGTGGATGATGAGATAAATTACAGAAACAAGACTAACTGCTCCTTAGAACCAGAAGTTCCTGAAGCTCAAACAGAGGAGTCTGCTGGTCAACAAGCACTGCATCCAGCTGACAATGACACTGTTGCGCATACTCCTGCTGCAGTAGAAGGAACAAATGGAAAAGATGCATCAATTAGCACTTCTGAACTGCCCACTCATATCCAGTCAAATGAAGAACTCAACTCTCTTGGACCTCCGCTCTGGTGGATGAAGGATCATCCTCCCGAGCAGGTCATAGGTAACCCTGTAGCTCCTCTACGCACCAGAGGACAGATGATTAATGAATTTCTTCATGCTGCATTCATATCTCACTTAGAACGTAAGAAGATTGATGATGCTATGTTAGACCCAAGTTGGGTAGAAGCGATGCAGGAAGAACTAAATCAGTTTGAACGAAACAAAGTATGGTATTTAGTACCATGACCACAGCATCACACTATAATAGGTACCAAATGGGTATTTAGGAATAAATTAGATGAAAATGGAACAGTAATCAGAAATAAAGCAAGATTAGTCGCACAGGGCTACAGACAGGAAGAAGGCATTGATTTTGATGAAACCTTTGCCCCTGTAGCTCGACTAGAAGCAATTCGCATATTTCTTGCATTTGTTGCTTTTAAAGACTTTAAAGTCTATCAGATGGATGTTAAGAATGCATTTCTTAACGGCAAACTCCAGGAAGAAGTTTACGTTGAACAACCTCCTGGATTTGAAAGTCATCAGCAGCCCTCCTATGTTTTTCGTCTAAACAAAGCATTGTGTGCATGGTATGAAACTTTATCAAAATATTTGACTGAGCATAACTTTACCATTGGCACGGTGGACAAGACCCTCTTCAAGTTTACAAAGGGTGATCATACTCTGCTTGTTCAAATTTATGTTGATGATATTATTTTCAGCAGTACTAACTCAAAATTGTGCGAAAGATTTTCTAAAATTATGCAGGATCAATTTGAGATGAGCATGATGGGAGAATTATCATTTTTCTTAGGATTGCAAGTCAAGCAATCCAGTGAAGGAATTCTGATAAATCAGTCTAAATATACTAAAGAACTGCTGAAGACATATGGAATGAGTACCAGCTCAGCTGCCGCCACACCAATGAGCTCATCCGCCAAACTCGACTTGGATACTTCAGGAATACCAGTCGAAGTTACAATGTATCAAGGCATTATCGGATTTTTACTGTACTTGACAGCCAGCCGACCAGATATTATGTTTGCAGTCTGTATGTGCGCCCGGTTTCAAGCAAATCCCAAGCAGTCACACTTCACTGCTGTCAAAAGGATTCTCAAATATCCGAGGCACTGAGAATGTCGGCCTATGGTACCCAAGAGATTCAACGTTTAATCTTATCGGATACTCAGATGCAGATTATGCTGGATGCAAAATTGACAGGAAGAGCACCAGTGGATATTGTCAATTTCTTGGTGATCGATTAATATCATGGGGTTGTAAGAAGCAGACATCCATAGCAACATCTACTGCAGAGGCAGAATATCTTGCTGCTGGAAGCTGGTGTGCTCAACTGCTCTGGATTCAGCAACAACTGAGTGATTATGGAATTGAATCCACTAGCACCCATATTTTGTGAAAATACGTCTGCAATAGCCATTACATACAACCCAGTTCTTCATACGCGAACCAAACATATTGACATCCGTCATCATTTTATCAGAGATCATGTTATGAAGAAAGAAATTCGGCTGTAGTATATTTCTACCGAACAACAGGCAGCAGACATTTTCACAAAACCCCTACCGGACGCTAAGTTTTCCTACTTTCGCAATATTCTTGGTTTAATTGAAATCGATCCTTGATTATTTTTATAAGGATATTGAATTCAGGGGGAATTTTCTCAGTTTAATTCGCATGAATTAAGGGGGAATTTCAGTTACAATTTTATCTTGGTTATTTAATGTGATGCCCCAAAATTAATTAATGGCAATCTGGACATTAATTATGTTTATATGATGAATTATTGCGATGATTAAGTTATGTGTTGAAAATGAAGTGTTAACATGATTTAATTGTGTTGATTTTAATTATGAGGAAAGTATGGATTTAATGAAGTTGGTTGCATTTTTGTAAAATGCTTTTAAAATACCATGTTGGGATGTTTTATACATCATGTTAATTTGGGGTACAATTTTTAATAACCCCACTATATTCCCCTTTTATTCCATTTCCCTTCACTTCTTTCCCCACCACTCTAAAATCCCCAATTCATTCCCAAAGCCCTAACCTCACCCCCATTTTCGAAATCCTTCAAAGGAGGAAGGAGGAAGCTCCACAAAACTTGTGTTTGTGTGATCTTTGTTAAGATTTGGAGTCTTCAAGAGGTATGAAACCCTTCCTTAAGTTTTTATGATGTTTGGTTTTGAAATGGTATGTTTTTGAAGTGTTTTAGGTGGGTTTGTTTTGGTGTATGTTGCAAGTTGTTGGGGTGTGATTTTTGAAGTGTTTTATGTGGGTTTTAGTGGGTTATGATGTTGTAGGAAAGTTTGGTTTTGTAAGGTATGAGGATGAGCTTGAAAAATGTACAAAAATGGCGAAAAATCGCGCACCAGCAGGTGGCGATCGATCGCCTGAAATGAGGCGATCGACCGCCGATGGCCAGTAGCCAATTTCACGTAGCAGACGATCGATCGCCTAAAATTAAGCGATCGATCGCCGCAAGGCAAAAGAGCGAGGCGGTCGATTGCCTCAAGTAGCGATCGATCGCCACTGTGTGAAACATGGAAAATGATGATTTTGTTGAATTTTTGGCATTTGGCTATTGTTTAGCTTCTAATATCGATTTGTATGGTTGTGTGGAACCATCCCAGGTGCCAACAACATCGAGAAGATAGAGTTCTTCAATTTCTCCACTTTTGGAATTAAGGTACGTAAGGAGCGTACGGGCATCGGACGGTAACATACTCCTAACTATGACTATGCATTGATTGCATAAGTATTTATGATGACTATGATGATGATTGTGATAAGTAAGTTTATGATGATGATGTTTATGATGATGATTGTGATAAATAAGTTTAAGATGATGATGTTTGTGAAGATGATATGATAAGAAGTTTATGATGATTATGTTTATGATGATGATTGTGATAAATAATTTTAAGATGATGATGTTTGTGAAGATGATATGATAAGTAAGTTATGATGATGATGTTTATGATGATGATTGTGATAAATAAGTTTAAGATGATGATGTTTGTGAAGATGATATGATAAGTAAGTTTATAATAATGTTATACGATGTTTATAAAAGGGTAAGATGCCCATATGGTAAGATGCTATACAATGTTATTATGTGGTAAGATGCCACGGGGTAAGATGCCCATATGGTAAGAGGCCATACGATGTTATTATGTGGTAAGATGCCACGGGGTAAGATGCCCATATGGTAAGAGGCCATACGATGTTATTATGTGGTAAGATGCCACGGGGTAAGATGCCCATATGGTAAGATGCCATACAATGTTATTATGTGGTAAGATGCCACGGGGTAAGATGTCCATATGGTAAGATGCCATACAATTTTATTATGTGGTAAGATGCCACGGGGTAAGATGCCCATATGGTAAGAGGCCATACGATGTTATTGTGTGGTAAGATGCCACGGGGTAAGATGCCCATATGCATGAAGGTAAATCAGGGTCAACAAAAAGAAGTTAACGAATAATCAGCAAGTTTACTTAACCAAGACTTCGTACATTTACTGTTACATTTTGTTATGATGCTTATATGATGATGATGTTATAAGATGATGATGTTATAAGATGATGATGTTATAAAATGATGATACTATAAGATGATGATACTATAAGATGATGATGCTTATATGATGATGA
This sequence comes from Haberlea rhodopensis, assembly GCA_907163345.1. Lineage (NCBI taxonomy): Eukaryota > Viridiplantae > Streptophyta > Magnoliopsida > Lamiales > Gesneriaceae > Haberlea > Haberlea rhodopensis. The sequence goes on from CAJQUN010001296.1 coordinate 24,893, forward strand.
TGTTATGAGATGATGATATTATAAGACGATGATGCTATAAGATGATGATGCTTATATGATGATGATGTTATAAGATGATGATATTTATAAGATGATAATGCTTATATGATGATGATGTTATAAGATGATGATATTTATAAGACGACGATTTTAATCATTCATGTCAAAAATTAATGATTATATGCATGGCTATGAAACAGGGACAACCCAAGAGGGTTAATGCAATTAACCAGGAAGTATATGTTACCAATTATTTTCATGCATTTATTTATATGCCATTGCCTTATGATGTTAAGTAACGATGTACATGCTCATGATGGGTTGTTCCTGTAGGTACACTTTTGGACTGAAGGGCTAGGGGTCGGGTTGAGGCAGTGAGCTAAAAGGAGCATGAAAGAAGATAGGATACAGGACTTTTGGATAGTCTCTACTCTAGGAACAGTATAATTCTATCGCTTAAACATTCATTATTGAGAATGTAATTAGTTAAGTTTTGAAATTTCATTATTGGCCTGTAATCTTATTAGCTCAAAACTACAACCGGAACCCCAAGACGTTATTAATGCATGTTTAGTCCATTATATGTGTTTAAGATGATGTTAAGGTAGGCAGACCTTACAGTAGTGGTATCAGAGCAGTGGTTAGATAACCCGGGAATGAGTGAAGGGTAGCCTTAGCAATAAGTTGGCTAGGTGCTTACTTTTAAACATGTTTTATGCATATGTTGCATATGAAGTATATGATGTTATACTAACATGTTTTATTTCTCTAACGATGTATTATATGAACTGCTTTTGGGTATTGTTGTTAACCCTTGTGTTGCAGCATAACAGCAAATGCTGAAGTAAGTGATGCGATTTCATATGCACTTCTCCGTCGCCCACTCCTCTTGTAGTCTCGACCCCCGCTGGAAGAAGTTTGATTACCAATCAGATTGTTTATGACGGCCTCATTTATTTTGAGGGTAACGAGCTGAGGACAGACTTGATTGTTCTGGGAATGTCAGTTTGCAGGCATTGATGTTCTGAACAGGTATCAGGCAGTTGTGAACTGCAGGCAGAGGACTGTCCGATTCAGATCTGATATGGGAGTCCAGTTGACATTCTTTGGGGATGGTTCCCGTTCAAGGATTTCGTTGATATCTGCTGTCAAGATGGCATAGTTATTGGAATGAGACCATAAAGGATATCTCACCTATGCTGTTGATATTACTGAGAAGAGGGAAGGATTAAAAGTTAAGGATGTGCCCGTAGTGGCGGAGTATCCTGATGTCCTTCCGGAAGAGATTCCCGGATTTCCCCACCGATGAGAGAGGTCGAGTTTGGGATTGAGTTACTACCGGGGACGTCTGCCATTTCTCGTGCCCGCATAGGATGGCACCAGCGGAGCTAAGAGAGTTAAAGGTTCAGTTGCAGAAGCTCCTTGACAAGGGCTATATACACCCTAGCATACCGCCCTGGGGTACACCAGTCCTATTTGTCAAAAAGAAAGATGGTTCGAGCGGCTGCGCATCGATTGCAGACAACTGAACAAAGCCATAGTGAAGAATAAGTATCCACTTCCGGGGATTGATGATTTGTTTGATCAGCTGCAGAGTACGAGGCTCTACAGTAAGATCTATCTGAGATCGGGGTATCATCAGATTCGAGTTCGAGAGGATGATGTACAGAAGACAGCTTCCAGGACTAGATATGGGCACTACGGATTCTTAGTCATGCCTTTTTGGGGTGACGAATGCCCTAGCTGTTTTATGAGCCTGATGAACAGAGTGCCCCAACCATGTTTGGATCAGTTCGTCATAGTTTTCATTGACGATGTGCTTATTTACTCTCGAACTGAAGAGGAACATGTAAAGCACTTGAGAACAGTACTCCAGATCCTTAGGGATTGCCAGACCCCTGACATAGCTGACTCATAAAGGAGTGCCGTTCTATTGGTCCGAAGCTTGTGAGGAAAGCTTCCAAGAATTGAAGCGTCGTTTGACTACGACACCTATATTGGTGATTTCTTCTGAGAATAAGAGGTTTGCCTTGTACACGAATGCATCACTGCAGGGTTTGGACTGTGTGTTGATGCAAGATAAGCATGTGTTGGCTTATGCATCGAGGCGGTTGAAACCACATGAGGCTAGGTACCCAGTCCACGATTTGGAGCTGGCAGCCATTATATTTGCCTTGAAAATTTGGAGGCATTACTTGCATGGTACGTCGGTTACCATCTACACGGACCCAAGAGCCTGAAGTTCCTATTCACTCAGACTGAACTGAATATGCGTCAAAGAAGATGGATGGATTTGCTCAAGGATTATGACTGTGAGATTGAGTACCATCCTGGTAAAGCAAATTTGATAGCAGACGCCTTAAGTCGGAAGGCGAAGAGTACTGCTGAAGACGCTATGTGTTTATCAGCTATGATGACCTCTTGTTTCCATTTGGGCTATGATTTTGATGTGGACACATCGCCGGTGCGAGTGTCGACCTTATTGGCTGAGCCGGACATATTTGAGGCTATTAGGAAAGCCCAGAGGTCAGATGATGAGGTTCAGAGGTGGTCGTTTTTAGTACTTCGAGGTCAGCCATCAAAGTTTAGAGTGGCTGAGGATGATTCCTTAAGACTCGACAACCGCTGGATGGTCCCAAATACGCCGGAGTTGCGTAAAGGAATATTGGAACAGGCTCATAGTAGTCGGTTCAGTATCCACCTAGGAGGAAGGAAAATGTATAGGGACCTAAGTGGTCAATTCTGGTGGAGACGCATGAAGCGTGATGTGATCACTTTTGTTAAAAGATGTTTGATCTGCCAACAGGTAAAGGCAGGAAGGCAGAGGCCTGGTGGCGAGCTGAAGAGCTTGAAGGTACCTAAGTGGAAGTGGAGGCATATCACTATGGACTTTGTGACCCACTTGCCAAGGACGGCCTCTGATTTGATGCGATCTGGGTGATCGTGGATAGGCTAACGAAGGTAGCTCACTTCATCCCCTACTGTATGACTTTCACGTATCTAAAGATGGCCCAATCATATGTGTGGGATGTGGTGAGGTTGTATGAGGTTCCAGTCTCGATTGTGTCTGACAGAGACCCAAGGGCTGACAGAGACCCAAGGTTTACTTCTCATTTCTGGGAGGGTCTCCAGACAGCTTTGGGCACCGAGGTGAGACTGAGTACAACTTATCACCCTCAGACAGACGGCCAAACGGAGCGTACAGATGCTCTAAGACATGTTGAAGGCATGTGTTTTGGAGTTTGATACTCCGTGGCAGGATGCAGTGCCATTGGTGGAGTTCTCCTATAATGACAGCTATCAGGCGAGCATTCAAATGGCTCCTTTTGAAGCTCTTTACGGACGACGATGTAGGTCACCGCTGTATTGGGAGGACTTGACTAACAAAGCGGTCGGAGGAACGGATATGATTAAGGATATGTAAGACAAGATTAAGTTGATACGCCAAAAGATGAAGGCGGCCCAGGATAGGCAAGCAGCCTATGCCAATAAGCGACGGTGACCGCTAGAATTCCAAGTGGGAGAGAAGGTCTCCTTGAGAATCTCACCCTTCAGGGGTGTAGTTCATTTTGGTATGCGGGGGAAGTTATCCCCGAGGTTTGTTGGGCCATATGAAGTATTGCAGCGTATCGGTACTTTGGCCTACCATTTGGCTCTACCGCCGTCTCTATCTGGTATTCATGATGTTTTCCACGTTTCTATGCTACAGAAGTATGAGCCAGACCCGTCGCATGTTTTACAGCCTACTGAAGTGCAGTTGGATTCGTATGTATCCTACGTTGAACGACCGGTCAGAATTCTGGATCGTGAGGATCGCAGATTACGAAGCAAGATTATACCAATGGTCAAAGTTCAGTGGGATCGTCGGGGTGTCGAGGAGGCCGCGTGGGAGACGGAGTGGCATATAGTACAGCACTACCCAGAACTATTCTCTGGTATGTGATTTATATTTAGTTTCTTTTGGGGTAAGTGCATGCGATTTCGAGGACGAAATCTTATAAGTAGGGGAGTATTGTGATGCCCCGAAATTAATTAATGGCAATCTGGACATTAATTATGTTTATATGATGATTTATTGCGATGATTAAGTTATGTGTGGAAAATGAAGTGTTAACATGATTTAATTGTGTTGATTTTAATTATGAGGAAAGTATGGATTTAATGAAGTTGGTTGCATTTTTGTAAAATGCTTTTAAAATACCATGTTGGGATGTTTTATACATCATGTTAATTTGGGGTACAATTTTTAATAACCCCACTATATTCCCCTTTTATTCCATTTCCCTTCACTTCTTTCCCCACCACTCTAAAATCCCCAATTCATTCCCAAAGCCCTAACCTCACCCCCATTTTCGAAATCCTTCAAAGGAGGAAGGAGGAAGCTCCACAAAACTTGTGTTTGTGTGATCTTTGTTAAGATTTGGAGTCTTCAAGAGGTATGGAACCCTTCCTTAAGTTTTTATGATGTTTGGTTTTGAAATGGGATGTTTTTGAAGTGTTTTAGGTGGGTTTGTTTTGGGTGTATGTTGCAAGTTGTTGGGGTGTGATTTTTGAAGTGTTTTATGTGGGTTTTAGTGGGTTATGATGTTGTTGATGTTGTAGGAAAGTTTGGTTTTGTAAGGTATGGAATCTTACTCATGCGTTGTCTCTCATCTTGTGTTGAAGGACACTGATCCTTCGAGAGATATATTCCATGTGTCATAGGCACGAATCCTTTCTTTGATTCTTGCATGCTAAACCGTTTTAGCACTTTATCTATGTATGTACTTTGACTTAGGCCAAGTAATCTTCTTGATTTATTTCTATAGATTTTGATACCTAACACGTAGGTGGCTTCACCCAAGTCTTTCATAGAAAAATAATTCCCTAGCCAAATCTTTACAGATTGCAAGGCAGGGATATCATTTCCAATGAGAAGTATGTCATCTACATACAACACTAGAAAGATAATTATGCTCCCACTGACCTTCTTGTAGACACAAGGTTCATCTACGTTCTTGATAAAACCAAACTCTTTGATTGCATCATCAAAATGAAGATTCCAACTCCGAGAAGCTTGCTTTAATCCATAAATAGATCGTTGTAGCTTGTATATTTTTCCAGCATCCTTTGGATCGACAAAACCCTCGGGTTGTGTCATGTACACATCCTCAAGTAAATTTCCATTAAGGAAAGCTGTTTTAACATCCATCTGCCAGATTTCATAATCATGAAATGCAGCTATTGCAAGTAAGATCCTTATGGATTTAACCATGGCAACTGGGGAAAAAGTTTCATCATAGTCAATACCATGAATTTGTTTGAAACCTTTAGCAACCAGTCGTCCTTTAAAGGTTTGTACCTTACCATCCATATCGGTCTTTTTCTTGAAAATCCATTTGCACCCTATGGGTCTTACCCCTTCAGGTGGGTCAACCAAAGCCCATACTTGGTTTACATACATGGATTCCATCTCAGATTTCATGGCCTCTTCCCATTTCTCAGAATCAGGGCCATTATAGCTTCTTGATAGGATGACGGCTCATCCTCATCAATGAGTAGTAAGTCACCTTGTTGAGTCACAAGAAATCCATATCTCTGTGGCTCCCGGTGTACTCTTACAGACCTACGCTGGGCTTGTGTCTCTTGAGCAGGCATTTCATCCACAACAACTTGTGGTGACTGCTCTGTTTCCATCTCAATATCATGTTCAATGTTTTCTTGTGGTTGTACTTCACTAAGTTCTATTTGTCTCCCACTGGTTCTTCTAGAAATAAATTCTCTTTCAAGAAAGACACCTGTTCGAGCAACAACTACTTTGTTCTCGATGGGATAATAGAAATAGTATCCTTTCGTTTCCTTAGGATGCCCCACAAATAAACATTTATCAGATTTGGGTCCAAGTTTATTGGAGGCGCGACGTCTCACGTAAGCCTCACAACCCCAAATCTTCATAAAAGACATAGTAGACGCTTCTTAGTCAATATCTCATATGGTGTGTTTTCAACTGATTTAGATGGAACACGATTCAGTATAATATTGTTGTTTCTAAAGCATGTCCCCAAAAGGAAATCGGAAGATCTGCATGACTCATCATAGATCGAACCATGTCCAACAAAGTTCGATTCCTCCTTTCAGATACGCCATTCCATTGGGAGTATATGGAGGTGTGAGTTGTGGGACTATCGCACACTCCTTTAGATAGTCATGAAACTCTTGGTTTAAGTATTCACCTCCTCGATCTGATCGAACGATTTTGATACTTTTGCCAAGCTGGTTTTGTACTTCATTCTTGAAATCCTTGAACTTTTCAAAGGTTTCATGTTTGTGTTTCATCAGGTACACATACCCATATCTACTGAAGTCATCAGTAAATATAACGAAGTATTGAAAACCACCTCTAGCTTGTGTGCTTATTGGGCCACATACATCACTATGTATGAGACTCAATAAATCACTTGCCCTTTCAACATGTCCCTTGAAAGGGGCTTTAGTTATCTTGCCCATTAAACAAGATTCACATGTTTCATATGATTCAAAATCAAATGAATCTAAAGCTCCATCCTTATGAAGTTTTGATATGCGATTCTCGTTTATATGGCCCAATCGACAATGCAGAGATAAGTTGGATTAGAATCAGTATTCTTAATACTTTTAGTATTTATGTTATAGACAGGCATATCAAGATTTAAAACATAAAGACCATTAATTAATTGTGCACTAGCATAAAACATCTCATTCAAATAAATGGAGCAACATTTGTCCTTTATAATAAATGAAAAACCAATCTTGTCCAAACAAGAAATTGAAATAATGTTTCTAGTAATCGATGGCACAAATAACAGTCTTTTAAATCTAATATTAAACCAGAAGGAAAAGTTAATGAATAATCTCCAATAGCTAATGCAACAACTCTTGCTCCATTTCCCACTCGGAGGTTAACTTCGCCTTTAGCCAAAACTCTACTCCTTTTGAGATCATGCACATTAACACAAATGTGAGAACCACATCCAGTATCTAATACCCATGATGGAGAAGTAGATAAATTGACTTCTATAACAAAAATACCTAAAGTAGAAGTCACACTTCCCTTCGTCTTCTTAAGATCTTCAGGTATAACTTGCAGTTTCTCTTCCAATGTCCGGTCTCACCGCAATGGAAGCGGTTTCCTTCCTTAGCCACTCCTCCCTTTGGCTTAAGTGCAGTAGCATGAGGCTTAGGTTTGACAAAGACTTTCTTGTTCCTTTTAATGCCTTTTGCTTTAGCCTTTCCCTTGCCCTTATTCACAATAAGTACGTTTGTGGGCTTAGACTTCTTTGAGTTTGCTTCGTAAGTTCTCAACATACCAAGCAACTGTGGTAGAGTCTTCTCAATTTCAATCATATTGTAATTCAGAACAAATTGACTGTAGCTATCAGGCAACGATTGCAAGATCACGTCTGTGGCCAACTCTTGGTCCAACGGAAAACCTAGTTTCTCAAGATTCTCTATGTATCCAATCATCTTGAGTACATGAGATCCAACAAGGGTTCCTTCTACCATTCTGCACTGAAATAACGCTTTAGAGACGTCATACCTATTGTTGTTGGTAAAGTTGCTTCAGATGTTCAATCATATTGAACGCATCCATTTCCTCATGTTGCTTCTGAAGCTCAGAGTTCATGGTTGCTAGCATTAAACAACCAACATCAAGTGCGTCATTTTGATGCTTCTTGTAAGCATCCTTATCGGCCCTCGCGGCCGTAACGGGAGGTTCCTCAGCAGGTAAGGGTTCCTCAAGGACATATTGCTTTTTCTCTTGTTTGAGGACAATCCTCAGATTCCTATACCAGTCTAGGAAATTTGTCCCATTTAATTTGTCATTCTCAAGGACCGATCGTAAATATGCAAAATGAGTTTATAATTTTAATCATTTAATAAGCTCTTATATTAAATGATACTCCCACTATTTAGTTAAAAACATCAACCCTCAAAACTATTAGTGGGCCAAGATCCATATTTCACATAACCTTGAGTTAGCTTTGGCTAATCACCCAATACTCGGTTATTTAGGTAGACAACGCTTTGTCAATTACATCACATGTAACTCTTTGATGGTTGGCGAACAACACTTTGCTCTAATTCATCTAATGAATTATTTCCCCACCCCATGCCTCTAGGTTCCCAATCCTATTAAGATAACGCTAGTTAAGTCGAACCCAATTTAAAATAACACGTATATCACTTTTATCCTATCGCGCCTTACTAAGATTGTCACGGTGCTTTGCTTTGGCAAACCCACACATGTTCAATCGAAGTCTTGACGAGTATTTTAATTGGAAGGCATCTTGATTGACTTAATATTATTAAAGGGATTTAAAGATCTCGTGATATTATTAATATTGAAAATATGTCTGATACATATACATATATACATATCTACATATATGTATATCAAGCATCAATATTAAATAAAACGATAAACATGCATAACATACATCAACATAAAATAAACGTGGCACGGTTATAGCCCCAAATGATTTTCTCAAGCCAATGAGAAAATCTAAAAAGGTCAACCTAAGGGTAACTTCTCCAAGCACCTCATTGGTTCTTTTGTGAATGGCCTCCTCGTCCCGGCACCATGGTCCATCTTCATTGATCTCCATCAATAAAATTCTAACTAAACTATATAACAATTACATGATATAGAGAATTCCTCGAGTTACATTTGAGGGGGAGCATAGGGGAGGGAATACATTCAGAAAAATAGAGAAGGCACGACACGCAGGCCGTATTTAAAATTACAAGTATTCACAAAATTCCTATCAAATAGGTCATAGGGCTATAACCATGCACCATGCTCAAATAACACATAAAACATGCTACCACAATTAATGAATTAAATTCTAAACATTTTAAAATTTAATTCTATGTACAAAAACTGTAAAATAAAAATTGGAAAACTTATTGTACGCTCGGGGCATCATATGCCTCGAACACCCGCCCGTGCACGTTGGTTGCCCACCCATGCACGTCGATCGCCCTTCAAGCCAAAACCGGTCGCCCTTCACAAGCCAAATCGGTCGCCCTTCATAAGCCCCCGGTCACCCTTCACAAGCCAACGGTCGCCCTTCACAACGCCAAACCGGTCGCCCTTCACAAGAGGCTCGGCCGCGCGCCTTGAAGATGAAGGGGTGGCTCGGTCGCGCGCCCTTGTGGCTATGCGGTCGCCCGCCTCAATCGCTCGGTCGCGCACACGCATGTATCTTATACATATAATTCGTCAATTATATCATATATAATTTTTACGATAATTTTTGCAAACTTGATTATAACATATCATATATGTTGTTCTTACAGTTTTAATTAGCATGCACAAATGACTCAAAACATGATTAAAAAATTAATCATATAGCCCCGATATGAGCTTCGTACACGGCTCTGATGCCACTGTAAGGAATCCAACATGCAAATACACAGCGAAAATAAAAAATTTGGATTCCCAACCGAGTACTTATACGGAGTTAATCATATCGGGGTGAAAAGAATCATACCCTTGTAGTGTGTTTGAGCAGAATCCCACGAAGCAGCATGTCCAACGCGTCCTCGAGTCAGTAGCAAAACTTTTCAAGTTTTGCCTCTACGGTATCCACACGATTATGTCGATCAAGGGATGTTGAAGAACAATTTGCTAGACTTGTTATTCAACTAGAAAACAACGAGCACAAAGATATGAGATGGTGGCTGCCACTTCCGAACTCTTCGAACGGCGTCCTTTTAATTTTTAGGTTAAAAAACTATTTTAACGTATATTACTCTTTCTCATATGCATGTCTCAATATATAGATAAATAAAATCGGCGGCTTATTTAGGTTTTCCGAAAACACTTTAAGCCCAATCAATATTTATCTTTTATTCCATATTCATATATCTTCATATATATATGATCGGCCCATAATAATATAACATATTATTATTGTATGATCAAGACTCTTCCTAATTGATCGCTTTATTTTTAAACAGAAAATATTTCAAAGAGTAGTGTGAAGCGATTCTACCGCAAGTGCACGGTTGTCAAGTTTTAGTATAGTTTAATTGAAAGTAAGGGTTGTCGAATCCACAGGGACTAACGTATAAGTACCAAATAAGATTAATAAAATTATATTTAGCCTACGATTAATAAAGGTGAGTAACTAGCGCAAAACTAAACTAAGGAACGAAAAATAACCAAGAAACAATAAAATGAATGGTTCCGGATATGCAAAGGTAATTCCCTCGAGAAATTTATCAAGCTCTTCATTCAACTGTGTTATCTTTAATGATTCATTTGAATAAGCAAATTATCAACCAATTGATTCTAAAGGTGAAAGGTTTTCGCTATTATTCAATACACTCTCTCGAGCTGTAAAGAAACTAATATCAAATTAGAACAAGTCACTCTCGTGCACCTATTTACTAATTCAATATTGCATAAATCGTCAAAACCTTATTACTCTAAATCTCTCGATTCCAAGTTCTCACGTATGCGATATCATCTCTCGATCTCAATCATAACATACTTCATGAATTAATAGAGCGTGTTACAACGTTATCTCTCGATCTCGGTTATAACTCTCAAAATCAATCAAAGTTAGCTAGACTTTGATCTTAACAAGCAATTAATTCATGAACGATAGGAATCAATACACTCAAACACAATTGACTCAATATATCAAACACAATGATACTAAATCTCAATAAAATAAACTAGATTTAATTCAAATCCAATACATAAGAAGTTTAATCGTCTCTTGACCTCAAAAACATCAAATGAAAACGAAAAATCAAAGAAATCAAAGTTTAGAAATACGATAAACGGCGGATAAATCCGTGCGTTGCACTGTGATTTCTTCTCTTGCTCTTCCTTGCACTCCGGAATCTGTTGGCTTAAGCTCGGACGAAGAACGGAGAAAATGGCTCTCCTTGGCGGCGGCTAGGCGACGACTAGGGTTCCTCCTTTTTGTCCAGAGTGTCGTCTGATATGAGATATATGAGATATGGAAGAGATCCCCCTTAAATCACTGAAAATCAATTCAAAAATGGAAGATAGGATTTTTCCGGATTTGGGTATCGATCGATCGAGATTTTCCTTCGATCGATCGGTTCACTGTTCACTTCAGTCTTTGAAACTCACTGCCTCTCTCGATCGATCGAGAATAATTCTCGATCGATCGACTCTTCGATAAAATTGGCTCTGAAGTTTCTGCCTGGGTCGATCGATCGAGCATTATTTTCGATCGATCGAGACTTCGATTCATTTTCTGCTCAGCACACTGCCTGGCTCGATCGATCGAGAATAAATCTCGATCGATCGAAGCCTTGAAAATTCCACTTTCTTCATTTGATCTCTTTTTCGCCTCGATTTCGCCCGTTTTCTTCATTTTAGCTCATTTCTTCCACTTCCGACCTAATTTCCTGAAACAAACAAATAAACACCAAAAAGCATAATATCATCCAGGAAAAAGTACGAAAAATGGGAAGAAATTACAGCTAAAAACACTTAAAATCTATGCCTATCAACTCCCCCAAACTTAGACTTGATCGTCCTCGAGCAAGCAATAAGCTCAAAAAGAAGAGTTAAACTTAATACTATGCATGAATCATCTTTACAACAAACGTAAAAACTCAGAAATCCTACTTACACATCGATAAGTGTCATTCAAAATTCAACAAGAAGCAATTTCTCCTAAGTTAAACAATACATCGCAACATTGGAACGTGCGTGTGTGCTATTGTCAAACATGAATAAAGTACATATCTTTAAGATCAAAATGTGCCATGAAAACTCAAAGCCAAGAATACTTCGAATTACTCTACAAATATACTATCCAGCACCTCTCCACTAATGAAATTATTCCCTAGACTTGGATCAAAAGGTCTTTAAAAGCTTATAACGTTAGGCCTTTTGGTGTCGGTTTCAAAGAAAAGGTAGGATGAATTCAAAGAAAAGAGTATAAAATCAGTTCAACAATTTTTTTTTCCGCACACTATTGAGCTTCTCTTCAACTTTTTCTAGCCTTGGCCACTTTGGGTCTTATTTGAATTTTTCTTTTCAAGGCTTTTCTCTACATCTTTTCTTTTTGCTCATTCTATTTTTCATAATGAACTCATTTATATATAACAATTCCGTGCAAAGAATGAGATTCATTATACTCCCTTGGGGATGGATAAAAATTTCTTTTAGGCTCAGTTCAAGGTAGATATAATGAGTTTGCCAAGAATGTCGAATGGGGGTCTAATCATATGCAATGCATATACCATTCTTTTTCAATAAGGCTCAAGAGGGGACACTAAGGAATGATGAATACAAGGTAGGCTTGAAAGGCACAACGGTCCAAAAATCGCCTAAATCATCTCCAAGTCAAGTTCCTAATTATAAATTTTGCCTCAAAGTGCTTTCAAATAAATTGTAGAGTTATCTAAGATGCTCAAGACTAAACATAGTTAACACAAATTTTCACTTTAATCAATACATACTTCACTCAATCATGACTCAAAATGTGCTCAAATTATTCCTCAGTTTTGACATATGCTCAACACAGGAAATATACAAACAAGTTAAAAAGTTTCATGACTCCTATCTAGATGAGGATTAATTTCATCATGTATTACCGTTGCAAATCTAATTCCTCATTTCTCAAGAATAACTCAATAACAAGAAAATTTTTTGTTGGTAATGCTCAAGGATGAATCAGTCACAAAATCGTGCAGTCATGCAAGTAGAGAAGCAAGACAAGTAGCAGAATGTGCAAAAACAAGATATATACAAATACTCAAAACCCCCCCAAACTTAATATGTGCATTGCCCTCAATGTACAAGACAAATAAGCGCAAAAACAAAACACATACCATGACGACGATCGTCACTGATCATCGTCCTCATCATGCTCCGGAGGGGAAACTGGGTAGTGGTGCTCCTCGCCCTGGTATGGCGGAAATGGTGGCTATTCAGAAGGTGGAGGTGCACAATCGGCATTTCATGGATCTTTATCCAGTCTCACAAGGGATGATGAAAGCATTTTTATCGAAGTACTTTCCCCCTTCCAAGACAGCAAAGTTGCGGAACCTGAGACGTTATATGAAGCCTGTGATCGTTTTAAAGAATTGTTGAGGAGATGCCCACACCATGGTCTACCCATATGGCTGCAGGTACAAACTTTCTATAATGGTTTGTTTTCTGCTAACCGTTCAATGATAGATGCAGCATCTGGGGGATCAATAATGAGGAAGACACCGGAAGAGGCATACAATTTGTTGGAGGAAATGGCGTGCAACAGCTACCAGTGGCAGTCAGAGAAGAGCACGCCACATAAGCCAATAGGAGTCCATCAAGTGGACGAGATCACTGCTCTTTCGTCTCAGTTGGAAGCTATGTACCGGAAGATAGACAGTATGGGAGCAGCAGCAATGCAAGCTCAAGCTTTCTTCTGTGATCTGTGTGGAGGCGGTCATCCTAGCATCGAATGCCAGGCAGGTAATCAATCTAACCAATCTATTGAGGCTGTGAATTTTGTGGGTAACAGGCAGCAGAACAATCCGTATTCGAACTCCTACAATCCGGGGTGGAGGAACCACCCAAATCTGAGATGGTCGAACCAGGAGAATGTGTTGAACCCACAACCACAAGCGAGGTTCACACAAAAACCGAGTATGAAAGAACTGATGGCCAAGTTGATTTCGTCAACGGAGGTGAGGATGCAAAATCAAGATGCATCAATTAAAAATTTGGAAGTGCAGATAGGGCAGTTGGCCACGTTGATATCTGGGAGGACACAAGGTACTCTCCCGAGTGATTCTGTGAAGAATCCAAAGGAGCAGTCAAATTGACAGACGAGGAGGTGACAGTCCAGCTTGGGACTATAAATTAAGAACTTCTTTTCCTTCCTCGAGTTTTGTTTTTTTCCCTGTTTTAGTTTGTTTTGTTGTTATTTGTGTTTTTAGTTTATCTGTGAATGAATTCGTGAAATTTTTATTGCAGGTGTGAAAACAAGAGCGATAAGGATGTAGGCAAGGCAACCCGAGAGAAAAGTTATTGAGAAAAATTAAATTTTTGGTTGCTGGTGCTGGCGATCGATCGAGACAAAATCTCGATCGATCGCCCGAAGCTTTTAAAATACGTTTTGAGTTATTGCCTCGCTCGATCGATCGAGAATTATTTTCGATCGATCGAGCGAGAGAAAATTTTGAAAAAAATAGGGCACAGACGCAGCAGCCAGCAATTTATCAAACATCTTTCCTCTCCACTCCAACAAAGAAAAAATCGCCTTTTTCAATTTCTCATCAATATTCCTTCCAATTGTCAAATTATTTCAAATCCTTGAAGTAAGTATTGATTCTGATGAGATATTCTTTGCAGATCTGAAATATTACGCACCGAATTGGGTAGAATTGCAGGCGAAAGGAAATTCCAAGTCAAGCACAAAGAGTCATCAAAGATCAGATTTTTACTTGGTAATTGGTTTCATAATTCATTTATTTTCATCCTTTGGTGCAATTACTTTGTTGAATTGAATTGGGTAGAGAAGCATCAAAGTTTGGGGGAAGTATTGTTGTGTTGAGGGGTATTGGCATTGCTGTGTTTTTGGGGTGGTGTTTAGTTGCATTCAAGCGAGATATTTGAGAATAATTTAGCAAGAAAATGTCTTCGAGAAAGAGGTCAAAGCAGGCGGAGGCTTCACAAAAGCAAAAGCAGGCGGAGGCCACAACTTCTGAGCCAGGGTATGACGAACAGAAGTTTGTCAATGCCACAGTTGCTGAGTTATATCCCACTTATCATAAGAAACCCCTTAGTCGTGAAAGGGGCATGAGCATGGAAAAAATTGAGTGTCCGGTCATTAGGACAGCACGGCGACGAGGGTGGTATCAATTTGTTCAGACACCTATTGATGCTGTGGTGCCACTGGTAAGGGAATTTTATACAAATCTTCGTATCATTCGACCAGGGCACCAAGCAATTGTTTATGTTCGAGGGAAGGATGTGTTGGTAGATCAAGCCTCAATTAATAATATTTACCGGATGCCTTTCATACACAACTGTGCGTACCAATCTTTCCGCAAGAGTTTGATCAATTATGATGAGGTACTCGCAGTCATTGGCATGCCGGGAGTAGATTGGCAGCGAAACGACAAGGGAGAGCCACATGTGGTTCTAAAGAAGCATATGACACCAGAGGCCCAAGCATGGTTCTCATTTGTCGCCTCACGGGTCATGCCTTCGACCCACACTTCGGAGGTGACGAAGGACAGAGCGGCCCTGGTTTTTGCCATTTTCACAGGGCAGGATGTGGATTTGGGTGAGATCATTAGTGATGACATCCATGAGATCGGTAGCAGCCCACCTACCTCCGCACTACTGTTTCCATCTACCATCACAGAGTTATGTAAGAGAGGCGGAGTGCAATGGGGAGAGGACGAGGAGCTACTCCCACCAAAGACCCCGATTATTGTTGACGGTCCACCACCACCTACAGGCCGAAGAAGGGCTACCCCACGACCCTCGGACACTACACAGGCCGGAGCATCATCATCCTCTGTTGCAGAGCGTACACGTGTTATATTGGACACCCTTCACAGGGATCTCCAAGATATTCGCCTGGAGCAGCAGAGCATTCACAGCATGCAGCGGGACATTCATAGAATGCAGAGAGCATTGAAGATGGACCATGAGCAGGTAGCTCAGCGTCGATGGAGTTCATGCACTACCAGAGTGCATGGAACACTGCCATGGCCTAGGGCTTTCCAAATTTCCAGTTCCCGCCAGAGCCACACTTTGCACCATATCAGCCGCATGCACCTCCACCTTCTGAATACCCACCATTTCCGCCATACCAGGGCGAGGAGCACCACTACCCAGTTTCCCCTCCGGAGCATGATGAGGACGATGATCAGTGACGATCGTCGTCATGGTATGTGTTTTGTTTTTGCGCTTATTTGTCTTGTACATTGAGGGCAATGCACATATTAAGTTTGGGGGGGTTTTGAGTATTTGTATATATCTTGTTTTTGCACATTCTGCTACTTGTCTTGCTTCTCTACTTGCATGACTGCACGATTTTGTGACTGATTCATCCTTGAGCATTACCAACAAAAAATTTTCTTGTTATTGAGTTATTCTTGAGAAATGAGGAATTAGATTTGCAACGGTAATACATGATGAAATTAATCCTCATCTAGATAGGAGTCATGAAACTTTTTAACTTGTTTGTATATTTCCTGTGTTGAGCATATGTCAAAACTGAGGAATAATTTGAGCACATTTTGAGTCATGATTGAGTGAAGTATGTATTGATTAAAGTGAAAATTTGTGTTAACTATGTTTAGTCTTGAGCATCTTAGATAACTCTACAATTTATTTGAAAGCACTTTGAGGCAAAATTTATAATTAGGAACTTGACTTGGAGATGATTTAGGCGATTTTTGGACCGTTGTGCCTTTCAAGCCTACCTTGTATTCATCATTCCTTAGTGTCCCCTCTTGAGCCTTATTGAAAAAGAATGGTATATGCATTGCATATGATTAGACCCCCATTCAACATTCTTGGCAAACTCATTATATCTACCTTGAACTGAGCCTAAAAGAAATTTTTATCCATCCCCAAGGGAGTATAATGAATCTCATTCTTTGCACGGAATTGTTATATATAAATGAGTTCATTATGAAAAATAGAATGAGCAAAAAGAAAAGATGTAGAGAAAAGCCTTGAAAAGAAAAATTCAAATAAGACCCAAAGTGGCCAAGGCTAGAAAAAGTTGAAGAGAAGCTCAATAGTGTGCGGAAAAAAAAATTGTTGAACTGATTTTATACTCTTTTCTTTGAATTCATCCTACCTTTTCTTTGAAACCGACACCAAAAGGCCTAACGTTATAAGCTTTTAAAGACCTTTTGATCCAAGTCTAAGGAATAATTTCATTAGTGGAGAGGTGCTGGATAGTATATTTGTAGAGTAATTCGAAGTATTCTTGGCTTTGAGTTTTCATGGCACATTTTGATCTTAAAGATATGTACTTTATTCATGTTTGACAATAGCACACACGCACGTTCCAATGTTGCGATGTATTGTTTAACTTAGGAGAAATTGCTTCTTGTTGAATTTTGAATGACACTTATCGATGTGTAAGTAGGATTTCTGAGTTTTTACGTTTGTTGTAAAGATGATTCATGCATAGTATTAAGTTTAACTCTTCTTTTTGAGCTTATTGCTTGCTCGAGGACGATCAAGTCTAAGTTTGGGGGAGTTGATAGGCATAGATTTTAAGTGTTTTTAGCTGTAATTTCTTCCCATTTTTCGTACTTTTTCCTGGATGATATTATGCTTTTTGGTGTTTATTTGTTTGTTTCAGGAAATTAGGTCGGAAGTGGAAGAAATGAGCTAAAATGAAGAAAACGGGCGAAATCGAGGCGAACGACTCAAGAATGGGCTCCTCTCTTCTAAGCATGCACTACAAATTGCTTCCTATACTGAATCAGACAAAAGGAGACAACAAAAAATATACACAATTATTAACAAAGATCAACAAAAGAAAAAGAAAAACAAAAACAAAAACTCAATAATAAAGAATTGGCTAAATTACAATCAACTAATCTCGTATGATATTATACAGATTAGTCCCCGGCAACGGCGCCAAAAACTTGATCGCTTTATTTTTAAATAGAAAATATTTCAAAGAGTAGTGTGAAGCGATTCTACCGCAAGTAATTGCACCAAAGGATGAAAATAAATGAATTATGAAACCAATTACCAAGTAAAAATCTGATCTTTGATGACTCTTTGTGCTTGACTTGGAATTTCCTTTCGCCTGCAATTCTACCCAATTCGGTGCGTAATATTTCAGATCTGCAAAGAATATCTCATCAGAATCAATACTTACTTCAAGGATTTGAAATAATTTGACAATTGGAAGGAATATTGATGAGAAATTGAAAAAGGCGATTTTTTCTTTGTTGGAGTGGAGAGGAAAGATGTTTGATAAATTGCTGGCTGCTGCGTCTGTGCCCTATTTTTTTCAAAATTTTCTCTCGCTCGATCGATCGAAAATAATTCTCGATCGATCGAGCGAGGCAATAACTCAAAACGTATTTTAAAAGCTTCGGGCGATCGATCGAGATTTTGTCTCGATCGATCGCCAGCACCAGCAACCAAAAATTTAATTTTTCTCAATAACTTTTCTCTCGGGTTGCCTTGCCTACATCCTTATCGCTCTTGTTTTCACACCTGCAATAAAAATTTCACGAATTCATTCACAGATAAACTAAAAACACAAATAACAACAAAACAAACTAAAACAGGGAAAAAAACAAAACTCGAGGAAGGAAAAGAAGTTCTTAATTTATAGTCCAAAGCTGGACTGTCACCTCCTCGTCTGTCAATTTGACTGCTCCTTTGGATTCTTCACAGAATCACTCGGGAGCGTACCTTGTGTCCTCCCAGATATCAACGTGGCCAACTGCCCTATCTGCACTTCCAAATTTTTAATTGATGCATCTTGATTTTGCATCCTCACCTCCGTTGACGAAATCAACTTGGCCATCAGTTCTTCCATACTCGGTTTTTGTGTGAACCTCGCTTGTGGTTGTGGGTTCAACACATTCTCCTGGTTCGACCATCTCAGATTTGGGTGGTTCCTCCACCCCGGATTGTAGGAGTTCGAATACGGATTGTTCTGCTGCCTGTTACCCACAAAATTCACAGCCTCAATAGATTGGTTAGATTGATTACCTGCCTGGCATTCGATGCTAGGATGACCGCCTCCACACAGATCACAGAAGAAAGCTTGAGCTTGCATTGCTGCTGCTCCCATACTGTCTATCTTCCGGTACATAGCTTCCAACTGAGACGAAAGAGCAGTGATCTCGTCCACTTGATGGACTCCTATTGGCTTATGTGGCGTGCTCTTCTCTGACTGCCACTGGTAGCTGTTGCACGCCATTTCCTCCAACAAATTGTATGCCTCTTCCGGTGTCTTCCTCATTATTGATCCCCCAGATGCTGCATCTATCATTGAACGGTTAGCAGAAAACAAACCATTATAGAAAGTTTGTACCTGCAGCCATATGGGTAGACCATGGTGTGGGCATCTCCTCAACAATTCTTTAAAACGATCACAGGCTTCATATAACGTCTCAGGTTCCGCAACTTTGCTGTCTTGGAAGGGGGAAAGTACTTCGATAAAAATGCTTTCATCATCCCTTCCCATGTTGTTATTGAACCTGCAGGTAGTGAATTCAACCATGATTTAGCCTTGTCTCGTAAGAAAAAGGAAAGAGCCTTAACCTGATGGCGTCGTCGGAGACTCCATTATGTTTAAACGTGTCACAAATCTCCAAGAAGTTGGAGATGTGATTGTTCGGATCGTCCGTGGCAGCTCCCCCAAACATTACAGAATGCTGTATCATCTGGATAATCGCCGGCTTAATCTCAAAGTTGTTTGCTTGAATCGCCGGCCTTGTGAGACTGGATAAAGATCCATGAAATGCCGATTGTACAAAGTCCATCATTGATCTTGGGTTCTGTGCTTCGTTATTGTCAGCCATTTTTCGAGCTTCTCGTAATCTTCTCAGTAGAGTTCTCTCTATCTCTGGATCGAACGACTCAAGAATGGGCTCCTCTCTTCTAAGCATGCACTACAAATTGCTTCCTATACTGAATCAGACAAAAGGAGACAACAAAAAATATACACAATTATTAACAAAGATCAACAAAAGAAAAAGAAAAACAAAAACAAAAACAAAAACTCAATAATAAAGAATTGGCTAAATTACAATCAACTAATCTCGTATGATATTATACAGATTAGTCCCCGGCAACGACGCCAAAAACTTGATCGCTTTATTTTTAAATAGAAAATATTTCAAAGAGTAGTGTGAAGCGATTCTACCGCAAGTGCGTTTTAGTATAGTTTAATTGAAAGTAAGGGTTGTCGAATCCACAGGGACTAACGTATAAGTACCAAATAAGATTAATAAAATTATATTACCCTACGATTAATAAAGGTGAGTAACTAGCGCAAAACTAAACTAAGGAACGAAAAATAACCAAGAAACAATAAAATGAATGGTTCCGGATATGCAAAGGTAATTCGCTCGAGAAATTTATCAAGCTCTTCGTTCAACTGTGTTATCTTTAATGATTCATTTGAATAAGCAAATTATCAACCAATTGATTCTAAAGGTGAAAGGTTTTCGCTATTATTCAATACACTCTCTCGAGCTGTAAAGAAACTAATATCAAATTAGAACAAGTCACTCTCGTGCACCTATTTACTAATTCAATATTGCATAAATCGTCAAAACCTTATTACTCTAAATCTCTCGATTCCAAGTTCTCACGTATGCGATATCATCTCTCGATCTCAATCATAACATACTTCATGAATTAATAGAGCGTGTTACAACGTTATCTCTCGATCTCGGTTATAACTCTCAAAATCAATCAAAGTTAGCTAGGCTTTGATCTTAACAAGCAATTAATTCATGAACGATAGGAATCAATACACTCAAACACAATTGAATCAATATATTAAACACAATGATACTAAATCTCAATAAAATAAACTAGATTTAATTCAAATCCAATACATAAGAAGTTTAATCGTCTCTCGACCTCAAAAACATCAAATGAAATGAAAAATCAAAGAAATCAAAGTTTCGAAATACGATAAACGGCGGATGAATCCGTGCGTTGCACCGTGATTTCTTCTCTTGCTCTTCCTTGCACTCCGGAATCTGTTGGCTTAAGCTCGGACGAAGAACGGAGAAGATGGCTCTCCTTGGCGGCGGCTAGGCGGTGGCTAGGGTTCCTCCTTTTTGTCCAGAGTGTCGTCTGATATGAGATATATGAGATATGGAAGAGATCCCCCTTAAATCACCGAAAATCAATTCAAAAATGGAAGATAGGATTTTTCCGGATTTGCGTATCAATCGATCGAGATTTTCCTTCGATCGATCGGTGCACTGTTCACTTCAGTCTTTGAAACTCACTGCCTCGCTCGATCGATCGAGAATAATTCTCGATCGATCGGCTCTTCGATAAAATTGGCTCTGAAGTTTCTGCCTGGGTCGATCGATCGATCATTATTTTCGATCGATCGAGACTTCGATTCATTTTCTGCTTAGCACACTGCCTGGCTCGATCGATCGAGAATAAATCTCGATCGATCGAAGCCTTGAAAATTCCACTTTCTTCATTTGATCTCTTTTTCGCCTCGATTTCGCCCGTTTTCTTCATTTTAGCTCATTTCTTCCACTTCCGACCTAATTTCCTGAAACAAACAAATAAACACCAAAAAACATAATATCATCCAGGAAAAAGTACGAAAAATGGGAAGAAATTACAGCTAAAAACACTTAAATTCTAAGCCTATCACTAATCAACTTAATTCATCTAATGAATTCTATCTCCATTTATCGATTTAATCTTTTGTGCGACCCGTTAGGATCTTGTAACGTTGGCACTGACATAAAATCTAATTTTATGTTACAAGCAAAGAGCGGTATCTAGCAACACATCAAGGCTACCCAAGTTACAAGAATGTCATTGACTCGACATAACCTATGGCCTGTGATAATATTAACCATGTAACTTAATCCCTTTGCCCTATGTGTTTAGATTAAACACTAGTCATGGAATAGTCATACTCGTATAGTTCAATCTTCTATTTCTTGATCCCCAAGTAGACTAGAATAAACAAATAAGCTCGATATCACATATTGGTAGCGTTTATCGCGTACGCCCAAATTAACCCTCTCAAGTTAATAACAGTAATGAATGTAGTAGCGTGAGTAGGGATCGATCCCACGAGGAAGGTTATATCTTTGTGTTAACTTATGCAAACTAAAATAAAAAGGGGTTTTTGAAATCAATTGAATAATACTACTACTATGATGCAAAATTAAACTAGATGAATTAACTTATGAGAAAAGAGCGATTCTCGATTTTCGGTTAACTTTACAATTGGCGTTTACTATCTTGATCATCGATCTTCACATACGATTCAATTCTCATATGAATATTCATCGTGGACGTTTAATCCAATAATCAAAGTCCTATCTCACCTTAAGTTTAGTTAAGTAGCCCAAGCGTTCTAGTTTAACCCTTATCAAACAATCAATCAAAATACAAGCGATTAAGATTTAAATCGATGATAGCATATGAACTAGTGAGATCGATGAAGCTAAACAACATAATCCAAGCGTCTATGTTTAATCTAGTCAATTGTTTTTCCTAAGAATTAACAAACTCACAAGCGGAATTTAATTAATCTTAGTTGCTTCGTAAATTAGAGGGATCAAACGATTCCGTATTTGATATCTAATTTAGCGTTAAATTGTATGAACGATAGCTAGGTGATCAATCCAACAATCATGCATAACAATTATGAAAAATCAAATCAGAAAAACAATTGATACTCAAAGAAAATCAACAATCAAAACTTATCTCACAAGAATCGTAAACATCCAATGTATCGTTTTCCTAAACCGAGAATCACAAAAGTATTTAGCTACTCATAACTAGATTAAAAACAATCAAAATTAATCTAGAAAGCATCAAACTAATAGGAAAAGAAAAAGTTACTAAAAGGAAGCACGATTCCGGCTTGTCGATTCCGTCCTCGTTCTTCGAGCGTTTTTCACAAAAATTGAAAGAAAAATTATTCTAAAATGTAAAAATTATTCTAAGGTATTAAAATTATGCTTAATATGAGGTAAAAATCGTGTATATGAGGTATGGAGGCTGATGGAGTAGGGTAAAATCCATGTGGGAAGGAAAGAAATCAAGAATTTTACACTTTCAAAATTCTTCAGGCGTAAATACGCGTAGAATGGCGTAGCTACGCCTGTCAATGCCGTAGCGTTGGCGTAATTACGCCCGTGAATGGCGTAATTACGCCTGTCATCAAATTTTCTGGCGAGTTTCGTATTTTGGCCGTAACTTTCTCGTCCGAACTCCGAATTCGATGAATCAGCTGTCCACGCGAAGATAACTCAAATTTCTACAACTTTTCTATGGACCACATTTCCAAAACATGGCTCGAACATATAGAAATTTGAGGAGAAAGGAGCAACATGTGTCTTGGATTGTGGTTTTTTCCTCTTTTCTTCAACTTTATTGCTTCTTTCATCATTTTAGCTTGATTTCTTTACCTTTCCCTACATTTACACAAATATACAATTAGGTAGCATATGTATCAATTTATCCATCAAAATATACCAAATCGTAGACAATTAAGCGCAATAGATGTGTCTATTTCTAGTCACATCACATATCGACTCATTCGAGCATGGCCATGCATTTTAGTCTCACTTGATCAAGGACCCAAACACTTCTCCTGTTATATAGGAGGGACAAATCCTATCTTGATCAACCAACATCCCTCTACATAATTCGTGGTGTATCCAATGATTGTCTTTATAGTTTACCCTGTTACATGTAACGTTTGACAATATCATGATATACAACTACTTATGTTGGGTCTCTGGTGATCTCAAGTCGTAAGGATTACACATTATTATCACTATGAGAATTGCTTATGACGTTCATATAGCTATCCATGTAGCATTCTTATGGTGGGTCTGTCCAGTACATCATTCTCTAACATGCACCCATGCGTTGCTTTGATATCTCATATCCATGAACCATTCATCAATCAATACATACTAGTCTCAATGCATTATTATTATCCTTATTCATGATAATACTTGACTAGGGACAATCTTTAAGAATAATACAATATTATTCTAAGGACATTAACATATATACATATTCATATTACACGGATACTGGAATAATATATAATAATGAATTGCCTTTATTAAAATCATATTACATTGTATGCCAAAATCAATCATCTAATGAGTTGTCTTAGGGCATATCCCAACACAACACCATGTCCATGTACAACTTCATTAGATCAAAAATCTGATGGAGTTATTGATTGGGGAAATACTTGAGAACCTTCGAGATGTTCAAAGCAGAGTCAAGAATTTGGAGTCAACACCAAGTTCTTCAGGAAGACGAAAAGGATGGTGGTTACCACCATCCTATGGAACATAATCCCTTTTACATCAAAAAGGGAAAGTCGATGAGGTCCAAAGACCAATGACCGACATTGAAAAGATGATCGTGATCAAACGAGGAGATCATATGCTTCCCAAGAAGTAATGGAAAGAATGAACTTAGAAGATCTACACGATCTTGCAGAATCTTTTGAGGGACTAAATCTCGTAAACTTAAAGATGAACGAGAATGAAAGTCTCGGGTCACACGAGCCACCACCAGGAGATCAAAACATGCAACACAGTGAAGACTTTACCACCGAAGCAGTTTTAGATCCCCAGTTGGAACATGGAGCCGTTCTCGAAGGCCAGAGATACATCAAACGATATACGGGAAATATCAGTTAGATCTGATACATCCATATTGTGATGACCAGGGATTATAGGTGTTAATCCCGGAGTATTAATAATCCCTAAAGTGGTTTTACGTGGCGATTTGGAATTTAATCGAGGTGTTGGGCCTTCTGGGCTCGTTTATTTGGGTAGTTGGGATCGTTGGATCCAGAGGTTGAGATTGTATTCACATTACGGTGTAAAACCTAAGAGTTGGGTTTTTGATGTGTCTCGGAATCTCGGGTGCTGTGTGAGCACCGGTAGGGGATTTTGGAGTTAGAGAGAGAGTTTTTGAAAACAGATGATTTTTAAGGAATCATGATGTATTTGTGGGGCTATTAATTTTTCGGGGTATTTTTGCTATAAATACCATTTGAACCCAAGATTTTAAGAGAAATTTCATTTCAGCCCCAAATCTTTTCTTTCTCCTCCCTGCGTGCGATTCCCGTCACCTCCCCTGCCCCGCCGTTTCAGGCGCTCCGCCAGCCGCCGTCCGGCCGCCGATCGGCGCGTGCGACCTACCCACGGCTTCGTCTCGACGAGGCGCTCCTTTCCCCTCTGCCAATTGAAAGTTTCATCGCGATTTGAGGTCGAATTTTGAGAAAGAGCGGCGATCCCCAATTTTTAGGGTTCATCGGATTTCGTCCGATTTTGCTTCCGATTTTCGTGGGTAACGTTCCTTACCCCTTTTCCATGCTTGTGATGTACTTCCTTGCCTTATTGTGAATTATTGTTTCGAATTTCCCCAATTTCGTAGGGTTTAATTTTCGAATTATTGGGGGTTTTTGGCAAAGGTGATGATTCTTGCCATTGATGGTTTAATTCACATCTTAGGTGTATTATGATGCTTAAGTGGGATCGAATTGAGAAGCTTTGGTTCAAATTTGAAGAATTTTAAGAGTTGGGATTTAAGGGCTTGTTTGGATTCGAAATTAAGGGGGTTGAGTTCGAAAATGGGGAGTTTTTGTCAAGGGATGTTGATTCTTGCTTGGATAGCTTAATTGACATTTTAGATGAATTATGGTATTTTTTTTGGGTTCGAAATTGTGAGATTAAGGTTCGATTTTTGTAGGGCATTCTTGAACAAATTTCGATATTGTCTCATTTATTTCCTTCCCTGCATGTACCCTGCCCCGGGTCTTTTAAGAGGATAATTGTCGTGTATTGACAATGTTGTGAGGGATATGGGTGTGCTTGAGCATAGGTTACATGTTCGTAAATAATTGTGAATTATTTATCGTGTTAGCACATCATTCCTCGGGGCATGGAACTCGAGCAAGGCTTGGCTCGGACTTCGGAGATTTAAGGTACGTGCGACGTACGAGCATTACTATATATATGTGAAATGCATAAGGTGTTTTTGATTTCATTGAATGTTTTGTGTATGGTTATACATATATGTTGATATAGCCAAGGAATGACCCAAATCTTGATATCGCAGCTTGTAGCGTGCGTGACACTAGAGTATGATGACTCTTACATGATATAAGGGGTACTGGGTTTATATGACTATATTATGAGACATTTGAGATGTCTAGGTTTGTAGAATCATGTATTCTTCGTGAGACATTGAGATGTCTAGGTTCGTAGAATCATGTATTCATTATGAGACATTTGAGATGTCTAGGTATAATGGAAAGCGAGATTATGAAATCAATATTAGATATTGATATATCTATATTTGCATATATATGAACTTGGAATCATTCATTCTTGATATTTGAGAATCAGGCATGCGATGTGTAAATCAATGTGTTGATTTACTGATTTATGAGATTTGATGAGTTTGATGTTGTGAGAACAGGGACAGTACACGGAATCCCGGATGAGGATGTTGCCATCCAGGGAGTATCATTTAAATTCATTAGCATTTACCTTTGTTGTAAATTATGAATTTCATTATTATGATTATGGGATTTTGTGTATTGGTATGCTCACCCCGTTGGGGGCTGTCTCTGTTGGGACAGGTGGACAGGTACATCGATGGCTATGGAGCTGAGCTCGAGCTGTTGATTTGAGGTACTCCCAGGATTGTGGTACCAGGGCTTGATGGAGCACGGTATCGTATAGAGTACCTATATATACACCTGAGGATTTATACATATTCATGATGCTCGCATGTGAGCACGATTATACTTGTATATGGATTGTATATAAAGGCATGAGCCTTTCTCTCTTTCATTTAAGGTTGCATGCAATTAGGTTGAATTGCTAGAATGATATGAGAGTCATTGGTGTATTATGTGGGTGTTGGAACCCACTTTTGTTGACATATGTGTGGTGTCTTCCCTGGCTGGGAATCTACTTGTATTACTGCTTTCTGTTGAGTATTATGTGTTCCCTGGCCGGGAATTTTGTTATGTGTTGTACTCTTTTTTTGGGATAGCTCTATTTATGGGGAGACTCTGCCCAAATTTTTATAAAAGTTTACAATGTGAAAAGTGGCACCAAGGGGTTGGTAAAGGGCAAACATATGAGTCTTTCATTGACAGGCAATGATTAAGTATCATCAGAGCTTCCCGATTGACATTTTATAGAAAGCATGTACCACACATAGTGGTTAATACACTAATCAAGGTTTAAGGGCTTGGGGTCCTTACATTAGTGGTATCAGAGCCAGGTTGCTCATTGGGGCTGTTAAGGGCCTAGGAAGTTATTGATAGCACATATTTATGCATGATGGCATTAATGTTGTATGACATAGCAAATTGTTTATGTGCTCTTATGATATGAAAAGTGGTATTGCTAACCATTGTGGTTGCAGGAATCGTGTGGAACACGATAGGACGACATTTATGGGGATGTCTGGCACTCCGTGTGTTATGTGCCAAGGAAGCTGGTTTTAAGAAAATCAGATAAAGGGATATTTCCGAGGTAACATGTATTTTACGATGTCTTGTTGACACATGATGAATGCAAAGTGATGCATTGAGGTTTGATATGTGTACACCGTGGTTGTACTAGTGTTTCCCTCGTAACGATGTATGTTAGACATCGTAAGTCATAGTAAAATATCATTGGATGATATCTACGATAGAATCAAAAGCGATTCGAATCCTTGCAGTTTCAGTTGACTAACTGCTTTGGACTGTTAGCGTTGAGTTGTGCTGACGCTCTTTTACGTTATGATGGATTTGGAAGTCTATTCCACTCCAGAGTTTGACACGAGGTCAACGTTCTTACGGTTGAGGTGTCATTCAGGATGTGTTCGTACTGTTGTATTAGAACGAAGGATGACTGTCTGATCTACAGTCGTAAGTATCAGTTGTTTCGCAGTCATGAGGGACTGACTTCTGGGATGACCCGCATCGAGGTACGTTTCGCCTCTTGGGTGATAGGTTGGTTTTGGTAAGTCGCTCTGTTTCAGAGTTTGATGAGAGGTAAGTATCCTCGCGTTTATTAATACGATTCTGATATGGTCAGGAATCGAGGTTATGGCTTCATGTTGTTGTGTAGCCTGGGTGTTACGTGATACACCAGTGCTAATTTCGAGGACGAAATTCTTTTAGTGGGGGATATTGTGATGACCAGGGATTATAGGTGTTAATCCCGGAGTATTAATAATCCCTAAAGTGGTTTTACGTGGCGATTTGGAATTTAATCGAGGTGTTGGGCCTTCTGGGCTCGTTTATTTGGGTAGTTGGGATCGTTGGATCCAGAGGTTGAGATTGTATTCACATTACGGTGTAAAACCTAAGAGTTGGGTTTTTGATGTGTCTCGGAATCTCGGGTGCTGTGTGAGCACCGGTAGGGGATTTTGGAGTTAGAGAGAGAGTTTTTGAAAACAGATGATTTTTAAGGAATCATGATGTATTTGTGGGGCTATTAATTTTTCGGGGTATTTTTGCTATAAATACCATTTGAACCCAAGATTTTAAGAGAAATTTCATTTCAGCCCCAAATCTTTTCTTTCTCCTCCCTGCGTGCGATTCCCGTCACCTCCCCTGCCCCGCCGTTTCAGGCGCTCCGCCAGCCGCCGTCCGGCCGCCGATCGGCGCGTGCGAC
Organism: Haberlea rhodopensis; assembly: GCA_907163345.1. Classification (NCBI taxonomy): domain Eukaryota; kingdom Viridiplantae; phylum Streptophyta; class Magnoliopsida; order Lamiales; family Gesneriaceae; genus Haberlea; species Haberlea rhodopensis. The sequence continues at coordinate 53,279 of CAJQUN010001296.1, forward strand.
CTACCCACAGCTTCGTCTCGACGAGGCGCTCCTTTCCCCTCTGCCAATTGAAAGTTTCATCGCGATTTGAGGTCGAATTTTGAGAAAGAGCGGCGATCCCCAATTTTTAGGGTTCATCGGATTTCGTCCGATTTTGCTTCCGATTTTCGTGGGTAACGTTCCTTACCCCTTTTCCATGCTTGTGATGTACTTCCTTGCCTTATTGTGAATTATTGTTTCGAATTTCCCCAATTTCGTAGGGTTTAATTTTCGAATTATTGGGGGTTTTTGGCAAAGGTGATGATTCTTGCCATTGATGGTTTAATTCACATCTTAGGTGTATTATGATGCTTAAGTGGGATCGAATTGAGAAGCTTTGGTTCAAATTTGAAGAATTTTAAGAGTTGGGATTTAAGGGCTTGTTTGGATTCGAAATTAAGGGGGTTGAGTTCGAAAATGGGGAGTTTTTGTCAAGGGATGTTGATTCTTGCTTGGATAGCTTAATTGACATTTTAGATGAATTATGGTATTTTTTTTGGGTTCGAAATTGTGAGATTAAGGTTCGATTTTTGTAGGGCATTCTTGAACAAATTTCGATATTGTCTCATTTATTTCCTTCCCTGCATGTACCCTGCCCCGGGTCTTTTAAGAGGATAATTGTCGTGTATTGACAATGTTGTGAGGGATATGGGTGTGCTTGAGCATAGGTTACATGTTCGTAAATAATTGTGAATTATTTATCGTGTTAGCACATCATTCCTCGGGGCATGGAACTCGAGCAAGGCTTGGCTCGGACTTCGGAGATTTAAGGTACGTGCGACGTACGAGCATTACTATATATATGTGAAATGCATAAGGTGTTTTTGATTTCATTGAATGTTTTGTGTATGGTTATACATATATGTTGATATAGCCAAGGAATGACCCAAATCTTGATATCGCAGCTTGTAGCGTGCGTGACACTAGAGTATGATGACTCTTACATGATATAAGGGGTACTGGGTTTATATGACTATATTATGAGACATTTGAGATGTCTAGGTTTGTAGAATCATGTATTCTTCGTGAGACATTGAGATGTCTAGGTTCGTAGAATCATGTATTCATTATGAGACATTTGAGATGTCTAGGTATAATGGAAAGCGAGATTATGAAATCAATATTAGATATTGATATATCTATATTTGCATATATATGAACTTGGAATCATTCATTCTTGATATTTGAGAATCAGGCATGCGATGTGTAAATCAATGTGTTGATTTACTGATTTATGAGATTTGATGAGTTTGATGTTGTGAGAACAGGGACAGTACACGGAATCCCGGATGAGGATGTTGCCATCCAGGGAGTATCATTTAAATTCATTAGCATTTACCTTTGTTGTAAATTATGAATTTCATTATTATGATTATGGGATTTTGTGTATTGGTATGCTCACCCCGTTGGGGGCTGTCTCTGTTGGGACAGGTGGACAGGTACATCGATGGCTATGGAGCTGAGCTCGAGCTGTTGATTTGAGGTACTCCCAGGATTGTGGTACCAGGGCTTGATGGAGCACGGTATCGTATAGAGTACCTATATATACACCTGAGGATTTATACATATTCATGATGCTCGCATGTGAGCACGATTATACTTGTATATGGATTGTATATAAAGGCATGAGCCTTTCTCTCTTTCATTTAAGGTTGCATGCAATTAGGTTGAATTGCTAGAATGATATGAGAGTCATTGGTGTATTATGTGGGTGTTGGAACCCACTTTTGTTGACATATGTGTGGTGTCTTCCCTGGCTGGGAATCTACTTGTATTACTGCTTTCTGTTGAGTATTATGTGTTCCCTGGCCGGGAATTTTGTTATGTGTTGTACTCTTTTTTTGGGATAGCTCTATTTATGGGGAGACTCTGCCCAAATTTTTATAAAAGTTTACAATGTGAAAAGTGGCACCAAGGGGTTGGTAAAGGGCAAACATATGAGTCTTTCATTGACAGGCAATGATTAAGTATCATCAGAGCTTCCCGATTGACATTTTATAGAAAGCATGTACCACACATAGTGGTTAATACACTAATCAAGGTTTAAGGGCTTGGGGTCCTTACACATATGGACTCATGCTTAATATGGATATTATGGATTTCAAAAATCAAGAAGTACTGATCGATGAGTGGACGTCTGCCATGAGAATTGCAGCAGGAACGCTCGATCTCAATAAAGAAAGGTTTCATATTACTTCTTAATATGATCTTGGAAGCATCAGCAAAAATTGCTTGGGAACTCACTTCCCAAAGTATCAAAGAGGATGTTTTAGCCAGAGAGTCACTAAAACAATTGTTGACAGGATGGCAAAATGATTCAAGATCCTATTCATAGGAGTTGGATACTTCGAATGAATGGAACAAGAGAATGCTAAGAAGTACAAACAAGCTCTTTACAGCCTTGAAATACATAACATCTGCCATGTAGATGAGTACATCAAACTCTTCACAGAGTATAGATGGAAGGCGAAGATTGGTGATAAAGATTCGTTTGAGCTATTCTTTGCCAAAATTCTGAGCCTATGGAGAGAAATGCTCATCCTTGAGTATATACAGCATGAAACAGAAACTGCAGCCATGAGAATGTCATTTCTCAAAGTTAAACTTGCAAAGTAGTGCCATCAAGCAGCACTCCAAAAGAACTCTACAAGAGATTAAGAGGAATAAACAAAATAGTTCCTCTTTGATGTGTCGAGAACGACATCCCTATTGTCGTTGTAAGCTACCCCAAAAGGCGTAAGATGAAGAAACACGGAAATCATCAATATGCCCGAGGAAGTAGTTCAAGGAGAGCTAGGTCTTCATGGAGACCTAGAAAGTTATGGTCAAAGCAGAAAGCCCTAAGTTGCAGATCAGGGCAAAGATCAGGACCAACCAGGAGTAGAACCTCGTCAACATGTTCTAACAAGCAAGTCCTAGTAGAGCACCAACAAAAGAGAGCTTTCAGATGATCTCATACTACATCGAATGAAAGTTTTAAAGATTATAACTGCTGGACGTGCGGAGCAATGGTACACATCCTTACAGATTGTCCAGAAAACAAAAAACGAGGAATGAAATAGTTCGAGCATACCAAAGAGTTCGAAGATGTTGTTTATTTCCAGGATTTGGTGCAAGTGTATCAACTTGAGGACATCCCATCAGATGAAAGCATCTACGAAGAAGAGATCTATTCTGGCGATGGAAGTGAATCCAGTTCAGAGTCAAAGTGAAGAAGAATTCCTTCAACACATGATCAGAGAAGGGCCGTCGGGTTTTTCTCTCATACCACGATTTGTCATAAGACTCTCATGAGGATCATGAAAGAAGAGCCAAAGCTTCAAAGGTATGATAGATTTATAATTGGAGCAATGGACAAAGCCTTGGATATGATCGGTGTGCAAGCAGAACTCATCACGTCATCCACAAGGTTACAACATGTGAATTTGCAATCCCGATGGAATTCATGGGAAATCAAATTGAAATGCAGTTAATCCCCTACAGAGAAATCCAGGAGATTAAAAACAGGGTCAAAAGAGAAGTTGCTAACACCATCTCATGGATTCATAGAGCCATTAGAGTTATCCTAAAGGCAACTTTCAAGGAAGGAATTGATTCGCCACTCAACCGACGATCTTTGACAAGAGAATCTCGTACCTCAAATATTCTTGTTTGGGAGCAGTTGCAGGAAATCTTTATGGAGGAAAGATGGCATTCAACATCTATCCAAAATTGCATACAATTTGGGAGATCGAGATTTCAACAAGGTCCTCACTCTCCATCGAGGTTTTAAAAGAAGTGAATTGATGAAAGAAGGGAATAAGTCTTACTCAATCACCTACAAGGTGTCATACGCGCTCTGAAATACACATCATTTAGAAGTATTCTTGAGAAATGAATTCATCAAAGTCCCCAGAATCTTCAAAGATTTCTCAAAACTAGTGATGCCGGATACTATTGATATTCCGACAATTGAAGAGATCGAGAGGATACATGACAAGCCTGTTTTGAACAGAAACAGGAGCCTTATGATTGAGCCAAGAAGGATGTCTTTCCAACATGATAGGTTAATCAACAACTATTCCGAGGAAAAAACAGAAAGCAGCCTCAAGCAAGATTCAGAAAATCCTTGATGTATTCAAAACAATAGGAGTACTAAAGTGCCGAGAAGACTGGCGAGAAGTTGAGATAATCTTCAACATTACTGAGAAGGATAATATATTTCCTTGTGATGTCTTATATTATTTGCAACAACCTACAGTTGGCAGGTATCAAGGAAACCTTAAAATTGGTTAAATTCATCTAACAATTGCAGGTACTGCAGGTAGAATCTTAGAACAGCTTATTCTTGGGATTGAGTTTCTTGAGGAACACAAATCTTTGGAAAGATTGCAGAATGTGGAATGGAATTCACGGTGGAAAGGAAAATATACATAATCCGATGACCACTAGTCCATTCTCAATATACATCTTAGTCAGGATAATATTTTAAAGCTTATATTGATTCAGGAGCTGGAAGATGTACTGCAAGATGAGACATCTTCCTCAAAGAAGTTGGTGAAAAATACCAGCCATTGCAGGAAGTGCGATGTCCCCGAAATGATTATGTGCAATTGAACATTAATTATGTTATATGAGGATTATGGTGTTAATTTTTGGTGTTGATTTAATAATAAGGGGAAATGCTTAGTCATGCGGTGGTCATGACCTAGTAATGCATTTCAGGGTGCATATGATATATGTTGGGAATTTGAGTTATGGCATGATTATTTGGGGTGGGTGTTGGTTGTTTTGGTAAAGCATGTATAATTGGAGTTTGATGTATTTTATCGAATGAATATTTGCCGCAAATGTTGAAGCGAGGGTATTGCCGCATGTCGCATTTGAGCGAGGTTATTCAATGCCGCTAATATGCCGAAGTGAGGGGTATGGTGCCACTGTCATGACATGCGAGGTGCATTAAAATACACTGTTATAACAGACTAGGTATTGGTGATATGTCATGACATTTGTAAAACCATTGAATAATCCATTGATTATACTCATGAGTTATTATACAGGGACAACTAAAAAGGGGGAGTTTAAAATGCAATTGGGAAACAGGAAGTGTTTCGTATTTACGGTTTCTGCATTTACGCTTTTAATCATGTTATGCTTAATATAGATTATTATATGCTCATGATTTGGGGGTTGTCCTTGTAGGTACATATTGACATAAAGGGGGCTAAGGTCGGGTTGACGCAGTGAGCTAGCGAGGAGGGCTTTTGGTATAGAAGCTGGAATTCTTTTCTTAGTTTCTACTCTAGGAGTAGTGTAAATCTATAGGATTAACATTCATTTTGTTATGAATGTAATTAATCAATGTGGAAGTATTTATTTTGGCATGTAACCCTCTAAAGCTCAAGGCCTCAACACGAAATTTTTACTCTGATAATATACTTTAGCTATACTTATGTCCTTATTATGCATTTAAGGAACTAGGGTCCTTACAGAAAGGGACTTCTCCAAACGGATTTTTATCCTGACTGAAGGAGTCAAACATGCGGAAATAATCATCGGAGGAGCAGGCAACATGTAAGGCTTCGATATGTTTTATACACGTGTGATATGATTCTGGTGTAATTATATCACTTGGCAGTATGATAATGGGGGTTCGGGTGGAACCAAGAATGAATTAATACATGTATGAAATGATATATGGCAAGGGCAAGGAATGAAACATAGTGTACAATGATTGAAATAATAACATATCAAGTAACATGAACTAATAGGCATTTGAATATGCATGTGAATTGAATTTGAATTGGAGTTGCATTTGAATTTGGATTTCATCTTCAAGTACATGTTACTTATCATGTCATTAACTTCAAGGGATTTAGGGAGTTAATAACTTTATATCAAGTGATTTAGGGAGGAGAATCACATAGTTTCTCATTTTACACCTACTAAAACACTACACAAGCTCCTCTCCATCTCTTTCAAGTTCTTGTTGGTTTGAGCTTGGGATTCACTTGTGAATTGAGCTAGGAAGTTGTGTAAAGTGAAATTGTACCATCTTGGTAAGGAATTAATGGTTTTACACTTGAATTATGTACTTGGTGTTGATGTATGAGAAGTAGAATATCAAATGTTCATGTGAAGAATCATATCATGTTTATATGCTATTAATTGGATTCTATGATGATAGAAACATGTTAATATGTTCCTAGAGATTACAAGAAACATGTTGAAATGGTTCAATTTGAGTTATAGGAGAAGAACCATGAAGATAAACTTGAAAATCGCCATGCTCTAAACTTTCTGGGCATCGGCGATCGATCGGTACTTGTATGGCGATCGATCGCCGAAGACGGCCAAAATATAAGGCGGTGAAATTGTGTGGCGATCGATTGGTGAAATTGTAGCGATCGATCGCTATGAACAGAGCATTGTGGCGATCGATCGCCAAGTTGTTGCGATCGATCGCGAGGAGACAGAATGTTTTGGCGATCGATCGGTAATGGTAGCAATCGATCGGTGCTTTAAGAATGTTGAAAAATGTTATATTTTTTAGAATTTGATTTTAATGCCTATGATAACATGATATATTGTTGGCATTGTTGTAGAATCATCTCAGGGGACGGGACAACGAGGCACTTAGCCAGTGACGCCTAATTTAACTCGTTTGTGTCGCAGTACAGGTACGTGTTGACGTACGGAGTATAGATATTATGTGATGATGATGTTATGGTTCTGATATCATATGATTTATGTTAGTTTTGTGTCATATGATTGGTAGTATCATATGCATGTACATACATGGATTTCATATGATTGGGATGGATGCCTTGATAGATATGTGTATATGCTTTGGTGAGATCATTGCCTTGATAGATATGCCGGGATTGGTATATGCTTTGGCTGGGGATCGTTGCCACGATAGATATACTACATATGCTTTGGCTTGAGAGATATACGCCTGGTTTGGGTATATGCTCTGGCTATTATCACATACGAGTACGGTACTATGATATGTGCTGCTAATATGAAGATGTGATGTGGTTCCAGTGACATATTGAGCTGAATAGGCATATCATATGGGGTTCGTGATAATAGGGTGATTGTTGATACATGTCATGACATAGTGCATTTGTTGATGCATGATACAGAACATTCACTATTGATGATTTTATTGTGCTTTATCATTAATGTTATTGTTTTGATATTGCACTGAGATAGTTGTTATCTATACTCATGTTGTGTGAATGTTTCTGTAGGGACTCATAGACGTGGGGAGACGGGATGTGAGTCATTTTCCGCTGTGAGCTGAACCACTGCCTAGGAGTTATTTTGTAATAGGTTGTTGTTTGTACATATAATGTGTAGTTGGTAGGTTTTTAGAAACCCTGTAACAACTTAACTATTAAGATACTCTTAATCAGTGTTTGTTATTACTTAATTCAGACTCACAGATGTATGTTTAATCGAATACATAATGGATTAAGTAACGAGGACCCCACATTAGTGGTATCAGAGCAGTGGTTCGAGAACGGGGTGAACATGGGTAGAGGAAGTGTATTAGGGAGTTACCTAAAACATGGTGAGAATGGTAATATCATGTTAGGATTTGGAATATGATGTTATTCTAACATGTTATATAATTGTGAATGTTATTGTTAAACCTTGTTATACAGTTATGACAGACAAAGGGTATCATGAGGATGTTGGGGATGCCATGAGTGGCAATGCTAGTGTGAGGATGGTGCCTGTACCACCACCACCGATTGAGCAAGGGCCAGTGGAACATGTACTATTACCTGGAGAATTGACTTTGACGCAATTTCTGAGTTATCAACCACCCAGGTTTGAGGGTACTGAATCAGGGGAACTGGCAGAGGAGTGGCTAGAACGTGTGGAACAGATATTTGTATCAGCACCGTGTGCCAAGACTGCTTGGTTACGCTTAGCTGAATTCCAGTTAGCTAAGAAAGCTATGATGTGGTGGAAATCCACAGTGCTTGAGCTGAGAGCTCAAGGACAGACAGTTAACTGGGATGTGTTTAGAACGAAGTTTCTTGAGCATTATTTCTCTGTTGCTGCAAGGCAGAGGAAAGAGGATGAATTTACGAACTTGAGACAGGAATCAATGACAGTATCGGACTATGCTGTACATTATTCTTCCTTACTCCGGTATGTGCCACATATTGCTGTAAACACAAAGGCAAAGATCAGACAATTTGTGAAAGGTTTGAGGCCTGAATTGTTTGATAGGGTCATGTCCAATAACCCTACATCATATGAAGAAGCATTGACTAGAGCCGAGATGACTGAGATTGCTGTAGGAGTATACAAAGATGTTGGACAAGCCCTACCACCTACATCTGACAGTATGAGACCTAGAGGAGAACCATTTAAATCACCACGAGGTGGTGCATCTTCATCTAGGTTTAGTGGGAAACGTTTTGGACCACGGAAAGGGGATGACCGAAAAGCTAAGGGACAGTCTCAAGGGAGTAGTAGTAGTAGTGGACGAGGACTACAATGTTTTAAATGTGGAGGGCCACATTTTCAAAGAAATTGTCCACAGTTTGATACAGTGGTTTGTTTCCGTTGTGGGAAGCCAGGACATGTGATCTGTGATTGTCCTCAAGTGGGTTGACAACAGAGAAGAGGACCCATGTCAGAGAATACAGTGCAGCCGAGACCACAGGGTGTACCACAGTCTGGTGGAGGACAGAGGACAGGACCACCTCAGGCTCAAGTGTATGCATTGAACAGGGAGGAAGTAGAGGCAGCCCCTGATGCTGTGATAGCGGGTAAGTGTACTTTGTTTACTTATCCAGCTTTACTTTTGATTGATACTGGTGCATCACATTCTTTTATTGCACAAGCCTTTATTGATCAGTATCATATATGCTCGTCTCCACTGTTGATGCCTCTTTATGTCTCGACACCCATGGGAACTACTGTGATGGCTTGTCAGAGTGTGTCTGATTGTGATATTCAGTTTGAGACTGAGGATAGACTACAGGATGATTTGATTGTATTAGACATGATAGATTTTGATTGCATCCTTGGAATCGATGTGTTGAGTAAATATCAGTCTGTTGTGGATTGTTGTCAGAAGATAGTGAGATTTCAGTCTGATACTGGAAATCAATGGTTCTTCTATGGCCAGGGATCGAGGGCAAAGATTCCTTTGATATCAGCAATCCGAATGTCGCGTTTGTTAGAACGTGGACATGCGGGTTATTTGATTTATGCCCTTGATGTAACTGAACAGAAAAGAGAAAGGAAAGTGGAGGAGATACCAGTGGTTGCAGAATATGCGGATCTGTTTCCAGATGAGATACCTGGATTTCCACCGAGTCGAGAAGTGGAATTTGGTATTGATTTGATACCTGGTACTTCTGCGATTTCACGAGCTCCTTATCGGATGGCACCAACTGAATTGAAAGAATTGAAAACTCAATTGCAAGACTTATTGGACAAGGGGTACATACGTCCTAGTGTATCGCCTTGGGGTGCTCCAGTTTTATTTGTTAAGAAGAAGGATGGGACAATGCGACTATGTATTGACTATCAACAATTGAACAAGGTAACAATAAAGAATAAATATCCTCTTCCTCGTATTGATGATTTGTTTGATCTGTTGCTGGGATCAAGGATTTATTCTAAGATTGATTTGAGGTCAGGATATCATCAAATATGTGTGAGGGAAGGAGATATACAGAAGACATCATTCAGAACTCGTTATGGACATTATGAGTTTCTAGTGATGCCATTTGGAGTGACAAATGCTCCCGCTGTCTTTATGAGTTTAATGAATCGGGTTTTCCAGGAATACCTTGATCGATTTGTCATTGTCTTTATCGATGATATACTGATCTATTCGCAGAGTGATGCAGAACATGTTCAACATTTGCATATGGTATTGCAATTGTTGAGGACACATCAGTTATATGCCAAACTCAGTAAGTGTGAGTTTTGGTTGACTCGTGTCGGCTTTTTAGGGCATGTAATTTCAGAAGAAGGTATATCAGTTGATCCGAAGAAAGTCGAAGCAGTGTTGAATTGGTCAGCACCTACTTCTGTACCAGAGATTCGTAGTTTCTTGGGTTTGGCTGGATATTATAGACGGTTTGTTGAAGGATTTTCAGCGATTGCCAAACCATTGACACAGAAAGGAGTACCATTTCGATGGTCAGAGACTTGTGAGCGTAGTTTTCAGGAATTGAAACATTGATTGACTACAGCTCCAGTCGTGATCATTCCATCGGAGCATGACAGGTTTGCCTTATATACTGATGCATCTTTACTTGGTTTGGGTTGTGTATTGATGCAGGACAAACATGTAGTGGCTTATGCATCACGACAGTTGAAGCCACATGAAATAAGATATCCAGTGCATGATCTGGAATTAGCTGCCATTGTCTTTGCATTGAAGATATGGCGACATTATTTATATGGTACGTCGTTTACCATATACACAGATCATAAGAGTTTAAAGTTTTTATTTACTCAAGCAGAGTTGAATATGAGGCAAAGGAGATGGATGGATCTGTTGAAGGATTATGATTGTGAGATTGAATATCATCCAGGAAAAGCTAATCTGACAGCAGATGCCTTGAGCCGAAAAGTACATCATACAGCTAATGAGATGATCCATATATCTGCTTTGATGACTTCTTGTTGTACTTTGGGTTATAATTTTGATGTGGAAACAGTGCCAGTACGGGTATCAACATTATTGGTTGAACCTGACATTTTTGACAAAATCAGAATGGCACAAATGACTGATGATGAGGTACAACATTGGAAAGAACTGATAAGTCAAGGACAAACATCACAGTTTGTACTTGCAAATGATGGAATTCTGAAATACAGGACTTGTTGGGTAGTACCTGCGATATTAGGACTACGCCAAGAACTACTACAACGTGCTCATTGTAGTAGATACAGTATACATCCTGGAGGGAAGAAAATGTATCATGACTTACGTACCCAATTTTGGTGGAAACGTATGAAACAGGATGTGTTGAGCTTTGTGAAACGGTGTTTGATCTGTCAACAAGTGAAAGCGGAAAGACAGAAACTAGGAGGTGAATTACACAGTTTGGAAATTCCTCAGTGGAAATGGGAACATATCACGATGGATTTTGTGACTCATTTGCCACGGACGCCTTCTGGTTGCGATGCTATTTGGGTGATTGTTGACCGACTCACCAAAGTATCTCATTTCGTGCCATTTTGTATGACATTTACATATCTGAGAATGGCACAGTTGTACATTCAACATGTAGTGAGACTACATGGTATTCCGATTTCCATTGTATCGGATAGGGATCCGAGATTTACTTCTCATTTTTGGGAAGGGTTACAGACAACGTTGGGAACTGAAGTGCGGTTGAGTACAGCATATCATCCTCAGACAGATGGACAAACAGAGCGTACGATACAGACACTTGAGGATATGTTGCGTGCCTGTGTATTAGAATTTGATACCTCTTGGCAAGAGTCATTGCCATTAGTAGAATTTTCATATAACACCAGTTATCAATCTAGTATACAGATGGCACCATTTGAAGCTCTATATGGGCGACGATGTAGATCGCCATTGTATTGGGATGATGTGGATCAGTCTTCCTTACATGGACCGGATATGATTCATGAAATGGAAGAGAAAGTAAAGGTAATTCGATTGAACTTAAAGCTGCTCAGGACAGACAAGATGCTTATGCCAATAAGCGACGTAGACCACTTGAATTTCAAGTTGGTGACCAGGTGTTCTTGAAAATTTCACCTTTTAAAGGTGTAGTACGGTTTGGTAAGCGTGGAAAATTGTCTCCACGGTATGTTGGTCCGTATGAGGTATTGCAACGTATTGGTACATTGGCATATCGTTTGGCACTACCGCCGGCCTTGAGTAGTATTCATGAAGTCTTTCATGTTTCAATGTTGAGGAAATATGAACCAGATCCGAGTCATGTATTACAGTTACCTGATGTACAGTTGGATACAGATGTGTCGTATGAGGAACGACCGGTTATGATCTTGGATCGAGCTGAACGCAGGTTGCGTAATAAAGTGATTCCTATGGTTAAGGTACAGTGGGACAGACGGGGTGTCGAAGAGGCAACGTGGGAGACGGAGCAGCATATGATGCAACGGTATCCGGATTTGTTCTCTGGTATGTTGATATGTTATTTATCTTATGTTGTATATCTCATATGCATGTATTATGTTTGTATATGCAATTTCGAGGACGAAATTCATTGAGTGGGGGAGAATTGTAAGGCCTCGATATGTTTTATACACGTGTGATATGATTCTGGTGTAATTATATCACTTGGCAGTATGATAATGGGGGTTCGGGTGGAACCAAGAATGAATTAATACATGTATGAAATGATATATGGCAAGGGCAAGGAATGAAACATGGTGTACAATGATTGAAATAATAACATATCAAGCAACATGAACTAGTAGGCATTTGAATATGCATGTGAATTGAATTTGAATTGGAGTTGCATTTGAATTTGGATTTCATCTTCAAGTACATGTTACTTATCATGTCATTAACTTCAAGGGATTTAGGGAGTTAATAACTTTATATCAAGTGATTTAGGGAGGAGAATCACATAGTTTCTCATTTTACACCTACTAAAACACTACACAAGCTCCTCTCCAACTCTTTCAAGTTCTTGTTGGTTTGAGCTTGGGATTCACTTGTGAATTGAGCTAGGAAGTTGTGTAAAGTGAAATTGTACCATCCTGGTAAGGAATTAATGGTTTTACACTTGAATTATGAACTTGGTGTTGATGTATGAGAAGTAGAATATCAAATGTTCATGTGAAGAATCATATCATGTTTATATGCTATTAATTGGATTCTATGATGATAGAAACATGTTAATATGTTCCTAGAGATTGCAAGAAACATGTTGAAATGGTTCAATTTGAGTTATAGGAGAAGAACCATGAAGATAAACTTGAAAATCGCCATGCTCTAAACTTTCTGGGCATCGGCGATCGATCGGTACTTGTATGGCGATCGATCGCCGAAGACAGCCAAAATATAAGGCGGTGAAATTGTGTGGCGATCGATCGGTGAAATTGTAGCGATCGATCGCTATGAACAGAGCATTGTGGCGATCGATCGCCAAGTTGTTGTTGCGATCGATCGCGAGGAGACAGAATGTTTTGGCGATCGATCGGTAATGGTAGCGATCGATCGGTGCTTTAGGAATGTTGAAAAATGTTATATTTTTGTAGAATTTGATTTTAATGCCTATGATAACATGATATATTGTTGGCATTGTTGTAGCATCATCTCAGGGGACGGGACAACGAGGCACTTAGCCAGTGACGCCTAATTTAACTCGTTTGTGTCGCAGTACAGGTACGTGTTGACGTACGGAGTATAGATATTATGTGATGATGATGTTATTGTTCTGATATCATATGATTTATGTTAGTTTTGTGTCATATGATTGGTAGTATCATATGCATGTACATACATGGATTTCATATGATTGGGATGGATGCCTTGATAGATATGTGTATATGCTTTGGTGAGATCATTGCCTTGATAGATATGCCGGGATTGGTATATGCTTTGGCTGGGGATCGTTGCCACGATAGATATACTACATATGCTTTGGCTTGAGAGATATACGCCTGGTTTGGGTATATGCTCTGGCTATTATCACATATGAGTACGGTACTATGATATGTGCTGCTAATATGAAGATGTGATGTGGTTCCACTGACATATTGAGCTGAATAGGCATATCATATGGGGCTCGTGATAATAGGGTGATTGTTGATACATGTCATGACATAATGCATTTGTTGATGCATGATACAGAACATTCACTATTGATGATTTTATTGTGCTTTATCATTAATGTTATTGTTTTGATATTGCACTGAGATAGTTGTTATCTATAATCATGTTGTGTGAATGTTTCTGTAGGGACTCATAGACGTGGGGAGACGGGATGTGAGTCATTTTCTGCTGCGAGCTGAACCACTGCCTAGGAGTTATTTTGTAATAGGTTGTTGTTTGTACATATAATGTGTAGTTGGTAGGTTTTTAGAAACCCTGTAACAACTTTACTAGTAAGATACTCGTAATCAGTGTTTGTTATTACTTAATTCAGACTCACAGATGTATGTTTAATCGAATACATAATGGATTAAGTAACGAGGACCCCACACAACACCCCTTGATACAAAGTCAAGACTCCACCTATATATTCCACGATACAGGAGTTGATATGTTGTTAGGAAACAATTTCATCCGGACATTCAAGCAGTTCACATGGGAGAACGAGACAAGGCGGCTATTTTCATAATTCTTTGTGATCGTAAGATCATTGTCCAAAGACTAAGGGAGGCATTTCACTGGAATTTTGCAGCAGTCGTGATGATGAAGGAAAAACTTCGACATCCAAAGATGAAGGATCAACGGAAATTGGCGAAGCGTTTCTTCAACTTTGAAAACAAGGAACCGGTCAAAAGTGAAAAATAACTTTTGATGGTGTAAATGAATAGGATGAAGAATGGGATGATGAAGACGAAAAAGACAACCTAGAAACTCTGTTGTTACTGAAGAAGGCATTATAGGACGAGGCTTCCACAACCTGAAGCTACCCTCGAAGAGCAGATTACTCTAGATGAAGTAAAAATGAGGATTCAGAGGAACTACAATGAGGATCCTCTGGCTTGGTGGAACAGAAATGAGCTCACAACATCTTTGAAAGTGAAAGCTGGAAAAGAAATATGAGTTTGTAAGATACAAACCGGTCCCCATGAACTAGGAAGATCGGAAGGACATGCATATAATACTTAAGGAACATCTTGACCTTAAGTTAATCTCAGCAGGAGTTTCTCAATATAATAATCCTGGATTTTTTTCACCGAAATTATGGAAAAATAAAGAGAGAAAAACCAAGATTGATGATCAACTACAAAGGGATCAACGAAATCTTGGAATTCGACGGATACTATTTTCCCAGTAGAGAACATTTGTTAAATTATAACAAGAATGCCAAAGTGTTTTCTAAGTCGATTGTAAATATAGATTATAAGTAGATCAAGATGGAGGGAAACTAGCAAGAAGTTTACGATATTCTCCATAACAAAGACATTATATCTGGAATGTTATGCCAATGGGATTGGCAAATGCTCCCCAGATATATATGTGAGGCCCCAACGTCTCATCACGTCAATAATGCATTTTATGATGTCATATGTATATATAACTTCTTATTCTTTAAAACTCTCATTACACGTTTCATAATTATTGTATAGGAGTTTATAAAAAATTGAGCAGAATTTCCCGTAAACTTGACTTCCCAAAATATCAAAGAAACAATAATCAATTCCCCCATAATCACAATATAAACATAATCAATTCCCTAATAACCATCAAAATAATGCATAACTCATAAACTGAATTCATAACGCACCATATCTCCCCAAAAATAAAATACATCTAACACCAAAATATAAGGAGGAACTTCGAAACATTTATACAAACCATACACATACATTAGACTACTTGCATGCGAGCATGAATAAATACGTATAATTCTAAATACATAGATAACATTGTTGTCACTAATACTTATCCAACACTTCTGAAAGCAATGTACTGTAAGAGACTCAAGCTTACTTTCCACGAACAACGTAGTATCTGTTTACCTGTTTCAATATAAACAGCCCACACATCTGGTGAGCATAAACGACATAATAATCACAATCATATCAATATACAATATTTAATAGAATAAAGCTATTGGGAATCATAAAGTTCACTCCCTGAATAAGTCTGAATCATATAAGCTTTATCGAATTGTTCATGTTTCATAATTCGCATTTTCACAATTACCAAGTTCAATATCGATATTTATAACATAATACTCATAATCAAGATAAATAAATATTTCACATAATATGTCACCTCTCGCTCATTCGTGACTAACAACCCATCAAAAGCCAGCATGCCTATCAATCACAATAATTCCCAACCATTTCTCATATCCACCATCCCATGAGCATCGAACTCAACTCCCATACCCATTAACTCATACACATCATACTAAACAATATTTGCATGCACAATCATGTAACTATTTCGTACCATACCTGCTCGTATGTCACTACGTACCTTATCGTTGACAATCCAAGTCAAGCTACCTCTGTTGGTCGGAGACTCGTGGAGTATCTACAACAATCCAATATCTCGTTCATTAATTTGATATTCAATAATCCATAACTCAATAAAGTGGCTTATAAATTAGATCAAACAATTAATTACTTTCTAGTGACAATATAAATTTAATTCATACGAATTTATCCAACATTCATCATTATTTAGAAACTAGACTTCACTCGAACTTGGAATCATTAACTTACATACGCAGCAGTAGAATACCCACATACCGTAGTAAAAATATACTCATACAACAAAAAACACGTACATACACTAAGAAATAACACCCCCACCCATACACGCTACAACTGTGATGCCCGGATATTTGACATCATATTTTGGATCCGGGTTGGATAAATAATTTTAGTTGAGTTGGATAAATAATTTTAGTTGAGTTTATAATATTAATTAAATTCAAGGAGATTCTCAAATTCATGGGAGTTTAATAATAAGGATGATATTATTAAAATGGTATTTTCTTTAAAAAATAAAAGATGAGATGGTTTTGGAGGGTGGAGATTAAACCTTGGTTTAAATGGATAAATGAGTGGGTAGGTTAAATCAAGGGCAAGGCTTAATATAACACACTTCACCAATCCTCACACACTAAACAAAATCGCCCTCTCCTCCATTTTTCCCCAAAACCCGTCACCCCTTTCATCTAACCAAGAGGAGCCGATTTCTTCTTGTTCAAAGCATGAATCTTGCGAAAAACTTATGTGGGTATGGTACTAAACGATTCCTTGACCTTTATCCTTTCTTACCTTTCGTTTTTTGTGGATTATGGAGATTGTTGGTGCGCTTTTTTTTTTTGACAAAAAATTAGGGCTGCTACGTGTATGTATGTGTATTGCAGTGTGTGCTGTAGTTATGGTTCAAAATGTGTGCTGAGGTTCAAAATCTTGCTGCTGTTGGATTTGAAATTCCTGCTGCATTTTGACTTGAAATTTGCTGTTATTATGGTCGATTTATGTCCCTTAAAGAGTGATGTGTGCTGCAGGGTGTGTAATCTGGTGTATATGTGTGTATCCAACATGTATTAGTGTGTGTAGATGGTGTTTATGAGCAATTATGTATTCCTACATGTATTAAAGTTGTATATGTGCTAAGTATATATACATGTATGTGTGTATTTCAGCAGGTAACTATGGATAGATGTTGTGGTTTGTGGCTAGATGCAGTGTTGTCAATAAAGAACGATAACTTGAATTGGTATAGCGGGTTAAGACGGTTATGTGACTTTAATTCGAGTATGAATATTGTAATTGGGAATTGGGCAGCATGAGAAATGTTATTGCTTGTTGGAAGTTAATTATGACTCACTTTGTTGAATGATTAATTGGTAGAAGGGAATTGTTGATTTGTAAATTGGCTAGTATCATTATTGGTTAAAATATGAAGATTAAAATCATGCATGGAAGGTGTTTGATATTATGCTTAAGTGGTGTTCAAGTGTTGGCCAAAAGCTCTACTAATCATGTAGTAAGAAAAGTCTAATTTTATGGCTTATATCATGGTAGTGTTTTGGCAAGTGTGTTGGGCTATGGTTTGAGATGCTTTAACTTAGAACTTGTGTCGTTGTGTGAATAGGTGAAAGTTAGATACATGTTAATGCGTGTTATTAACATGTATTAAAGTGTATAATAATGAATATGCTTGAATGTGTGCAATAGCATGAATTGGTTGATTTGTATCACTTTAGTGAGTTATTGATGATTATATTGAGTGGTTGAACTTTCCCAGAGCCACCTCAGACCTCAGGGCAAAGAGGAGGATAATTCGACTAGAAACTCACGTGATAAGTACGTAGTGACGTACGAACAGGTATGCCTTGTAGAAATGCTACACTATTGCCATTATGTAATGAACTTTAATGTGCAATTATGCAAAATTCGAGTATGTGAATGTTGCTTAGTACTTGTGCACTGCCATTATGTAAGTGTACATAATCCAATTGTGTGAGTTGAGTTTTGATGCCAATGCATGTTGGATATGAACCATTGAGAATGGTCATAGTAATGGGCATGAGTGTCTTTAAATTGTGTTGGTTATGATTGTGAAATAAGGGATGTATCATTAAGGAAATGATTATCTTGATATTGAGTATCATCGTTTAAATAATGTATCGATCTTGATGATTGTGGATTTGTGATATATGAAACAGGAACAGTATAAGAAGCCTTAATTTGCCAGAATTATTCAGGGAGTATATTTTATAGATTTTAATAATCTTATTTAGTTGCATTTCAATTTGTATATTGATATGAGTATGACTGTTGAGTTGGAGCGTGCTCACCCTGTGTGGGGGCTGTTTCTGTTGAAACAGGTAAACAAGGTATGCCATTGGTTCTGAAGTGAGTTCGAGCCATTGGAGTAGAATACTACCAGGAGCATGGTATCAGTATAGGTAAGGGTGATGTGATTGTATGCGAGTAGGTTTATACTCGTTTATTCATTGCTCGTTTGTGAGCATCCCAATGCCTTATATGTTCTGTATACATGTCTTGATGTTTCTCCTTTCATTCGGGTGTCATAGATGCAATTTATTTGAGAGAATGCGATTCATGATATGAGCAGATGAATTAATTGTGGTGAATGTTGGGGATTAATTATATTGAGGATGTTTATAGTTGTGTATTTTCTCGGATAGTCCAATTTATGGGGAGGCTCTGCCCAAAATTTATAAAAGTCATGGGGAATATGTGAAGCATGTAATGATTTGTGCTATCCCTGAAATAATTATGTGCTTTTGAGCCATTAATTGTGTTTATGGAATTAAGATGGTGTTGGTGCAATGTATACTTATGCGGTGGGCATGACCTGGTAGTACATTTCAGGGTGCATGTGATGCATGTTGGGAAATTTGGTTTTTGGCATGGTTTATTTGAGGTGGATATAAATTATTTTGGTAAAGCATGTTTAATTGGATTTTGATACATTTTTGGAAAATGCTTTTCAAATATCATGTTGGGGTATTTTATACATCATGCTAATTTGTGGGGTCTTCCCACCTTAACAGTGTTTTAGAGACATAAGAAGGACTAATCATGCATTAATAACATCTTAGGGTTCTAGTTGTTACATGAGCTAATAGAATTACAGGTCAAATAAAACTTCAAAGCTTATTAGTTACATTCCCACAATGAATGTTAATATGTTAGATTTATACTACTCCTAGAGTAGATACTAAACAGAAGCTGAATCCTATACGTTCCTGTGTTCCTCGTAGCTCACTGCCTCAACCCGACCTTTAGTCCTTTAGTGCAAAAGCGTACCTACAGGAACAACCCATCATGAGCATGTACATCGTTACTTAACATCATAATGCAATAGCATATAAATAAATGCATGAAAATAATTGGTAACGTATACTTCCTGGTTAATCGCATTAACCCTCTTTGGTTGTCCCTGTTTCATAGCCAGGCATAAAAATCATTAATTCTTGACACGAATGATTAAAATCATCATCTTATAAATATCATCGTCTTATAACATCATCATCATATAAGCGTCATCATCTTGTAAATATCATCATCTTATAACATCATCATCATATAAGCATCATCATTTTATAATAACATCATCTTGTAACATCATCATCATATAAGCATCATCATCTTGTAAATATCATCATCTTATAACATCATCATCATATAAGCATCATCATCTTGTAAATATCATCATCTTATAACATCATCATCATATAAGCATCATCATCTTGTAAATATCATCATCTTATAACATCATCATCATATAATCATCATCATCTTATAACATCATAACAAAGTATAACCGTAAATGTACGACATCTTAGTTAAGTGAACATGCTGGTTATTCTTTACCTTCTTCTTGTTGTTCCTGATTCATAATCATGCATATGGGCATCTTACCCTGTGGCATCTTACCACATTATAAACATCGCATGGCCTCTTACCATGTGGGGCATCTTACCCGTGGCATCTTACCACAAATGAACATCGCATGGCCTCTTACCATGTGGGGCATCTTACCCCGTGGCATCTTACCACAAATAAGCATCGCATGGCCTCTTACCATGTGGGGCATCTTACCCCGTGGAATCTTACCACAAATAAACATTGCATCACATCATCATATAAACATCGTATAAAACATCATCGTATAAACATCGTATATACATCATCATATAAACATCATCATTTCATCGTATATATTCATGCGATAAATGCATAGTCATAGTGTAGGGATGTGTTTTACCGTCCGATGCCCGTACGTCTCTTACGTACCTTTTCAAAAAGAGGAGGAGTCAACAGACTTTATCTCCTTGATGGTGCCGGTACCTGGGATGGCTCTACAAGACCACACAATACCATATTAGATGCCTCAATAACATCTCACATCATAAACTTAACAAATAAAACATCATTTTATTTTTCAACTTTCTGTCTCTCTCGATCGATCGGCCCCGAGGTCTCGATCGATCGAGAGACTGTGCACAACAGTGCTCAACCATTCTGCCTCGATCGATCGATCGAAACATTTTACTGATCGATCGAGGAGCTTCACCGATCGATCGAGAAATCCATCGATCGATCGGCACCTGAAATTCAAAACATGCTTTAAGCATTCTGTCTCGCTCGATCGATCGGGACCAAATCTCGATCGATCGAGAGCTCTGAAAAATCGGGACTTCCCCAGATTTTTGAGCACCTCTTTTCACACCATCATTTCTACTTCATAACATAACATACTTGCTCAATCAAACATGCTAGGAGCATCATAAAACTTCTATGTAAGCATTTAAATTCAAGGTTCAACAAAACCTAAACTAGCATGCAACATAACCTCATCATAATCTTCAACCTCAACCAACTTATACAGAAACAGGGCATGTTCTTCCTTGCCCAGAAGTTCGAGCACTTACTTTCATAACAAGAAAACCAACACATAACGTAAGTAATATACTCGAACAAGCATGCTAGGAGCTTCATAATACTTCATGTAAGCACGTAAATTCAAGGTTTCAACCAACCCTTACACTAGCATGCTGCAAACCACACAACCAAACCCTATCTTAACCAAGTTCCCAGAAAAACAGGGGTCATGGATTACCTCACTCTTTTTGCTCCCTTTTGGCAAGGATTTCTCACCACAATCCACAAGCCAATCTCCACCTTCTGCAGCTTTTCCTGGACGATTTTGGGGAGAGGAAGGGGAGAGGAAGAAGTGTCTTGGAAGCAAATGAGTGAAGCATGGGTGAGGGATGTGATGGGGTATGGGCTGCCAAGTGGGGGGGGGGGGGGGTGACCGAGTGGCAGGGTGGGTGGTGTGGGTTGGGTGGTCCTGTGGTGTTTAATTGTGTCCCGGTATATAGTACACTGTATTAAAATATCCTCACTCGATATTTTCTAACTTCATTTATTAATACTCCTTTAAAACACTCAAACATGCCCCCTAAATGATATCATCATATCATAATTATACTCCCCAATTTAAATACACCACAACTCTTAAACATAACATAAATCGTCATCATAGCACCATAATCATATAACATTTCGGTGGTATTACATTACTCCCCTACTTATAAGATTTCGTCCTCGAAATCCACATGCATCATCATAACAGAACTAAACCATAAAAACATACCAGAGAATAGTTCCGGATAGTGCTGCACCATATGCCGTTCCGTCTCCTATGTAGCCTCCTCGACCACCCCGACGATCCCACTGAACTTTGACCATTGGTATAAACTTTGCTTCGTAGTCTGCGAATCCTCTCGACCCAGAATTCTGATTGGTCGTTCTACGTAGGACACATCTGAGTCTAACTGACTTCTGTAGGCTGTAAGACATGAGACGGGTCTGGCTCATACTTCCATAACATGGAGACATGGAAAACATCATGTATGCCAGACAAGGATGGCGGTAGAGCCAAACGATAAGCCAATGTACCGATTCGCTGCAAACACTTCATATGGTCCGACATACCTTGGAGATAACTTCCCTTGCATCCCAAACGAACCACACCCCTGAAGGGCGAGATCTTTAAGAAGACCCTGACTCCTAACTGGAATTCCAGCGGTCGTCGCCGCTTATTGGCATAGGCTGCTTGCCTATCCTGGGTTGTTTTCATCTTTTGGTGTATCATCTTAATATTTTCTTCCATGTCCTTTATCATAGCCGGTCCTCCGACCGCTTTGCTAGTCAAGTCCTCCCAATACAGCGGTGATTTACATCGTCGTCCATAAAGAGCTTCAAAGGGCCATTTGAATGCTCGCCTGATAGCTGTTAATTAAAGGAGAACTCTACCAGTTGTATAGAATCTTGTCACAGAGTATCAAACTCCAATACACATGTCCTCATCATATCCTCGAGTGTGAAGTAAACCTTGGGTCTCTGTCAGACACCATCAAGACTGGAACACCATGTAATCTCACCACATCCCGCACATATAATTGGGTCATCTTTAGGTACTCAAAAGTCATACAGTAGGGGATGAAGTGAGCTATCTTCGTTAGCCTATCCACGATCACCCAGATCGCATCAAATCCAGAGGTCGTCCTTGGTAAGTGGGTCACGAAGTCCATAATGATATGCCTCCACTTCCACTTAGGTACCTCCAAGCTCTTCAGCTCGCCACCCAGGCCTCTGCCTTTCTGCCTTTACCCTGTTGGCAGATCAAACATCTTTTAACGAAAGCGATCACATCGTGCTTCATGCGTCTCCACCAGAACTGACCACTTAGGTCCTTATACATTTTCCTTCCTCCTGGGTGGATATTGAACCGACTACTATGAGCCCGTTCTGGCATTCCTTTAAGCAATTCCTGCGTATCTGGGACCACCCATCGGTTGTCCAATCTCAAGGAATCGTCCTCAGCCACTCCAACTTTGATGGCTGACCCCGAAGTACCAATAATGACCACCGCGGAACCTCATTCTCTGACCTCTGGGCTTTCCTGGTAATCTTGAATATGTCTGGCTCAGTCAACAAGGTTGACACTCGCACTGGCGACGCGTCCACATCAAAATCATAGCCCAGATGGCAACAAGAGGTCATCATCGCTGATAACACATAGCGTCCTCCAGCAGTACACTTCACTTCCAACTTAAGGCGTCTGCTGTCAAATTTGCTTTACATGAATAGTCCATCTATCTTCTTTGTTGCCTATTCAACTCAGCCTGTGTGAACAAAACTTCAGGCTCTTATAGTCCGTGTAGATGGCAAACGACGTACCATGCAAGTAATGCTCCAAATCTTCAAGGCAAATATAATGGCTGCCAGCTCCAAATCATGGACTGGGGTACCTAGCCTCATGTGGTTCAACCGCCTCGATGCATAAGCCACCACATGCTTATCTTGCATCAACACACAGTCCAAACCCTGCAGTGATGCAGTCGTGTACCTAGCAAACTTCTTATCCTCAGAAGGAATTACCAATATAGGTGTCGTAGTCAAACGACGCTTCAATTCTTGGAAGCTTTCCTCACAAGCTTCGGACCAATAGAACGGCACTCCTTTCTGAGTCAGCTGTGTCAGGGGCCTGTCAATCCCTAAGGATCTGAAGTACTGTTCTCAAGTGCTTCACGTGTTCCTCTTCAGTTCGAGAGTAAATGATCATATCGTCAATGAAAACTATGACAACACTGATCCAAATATGGTTGGGGTACCCTGTTCATCAGGCTCATAAAATAGCTGGGGCATTCGTCCCCCAAAGGGCATGACTAGAATCCGTAGTACCCATATCTAGTCCGGAAAGCTGTCTTCTGTACATCATCCTCTCGAACTCGAATCTGATGATACCCGATCTCAGATCGATCTTACTGTAGAGCCCCGTACTCTGCAGCTGATCAAACAAATCATTAATCCTTAGAAACAGATACTTATTCTTCACTATGGCTTTGTTCAGTTGTCTGTAATCGACGTGCAGCCGATCGAACCATCTTTCCTCTTATCAAACAAAACTGGTGCACCCAGGCGATACGCTAGGGCGTATATAGCCCTTATCAAGGAGCTCTTGCAACTGAACCTTTAACTCCCTTAGCTCCGCTGGTGCCATCCTATACGGGCACGAGAAATGGTAGACGTCCCTGGTAGTAACTTAATCCCAAACTCGACCTCTCTCGTCGGTGGGAATCCGGGAATGTCTTCCGGAGATACATCAGGAAACACCGCCACTACGGGCACATCCTCAACCTTTAACTCTTTCCTCTTCTCCGCCATAACAACAATAGATGAGATATCCTTTATGGTCTTGTTCCAATATCTGTGCCATCTTAACAGCAGATATTAATGAATCCTTGAACGGAACCATCCCCATAGAATGTCCATTGGACTCCCATATCAGACTTGAATCGGACAGTCCTTGTCTGCAGTCCACAACTGCCTGATACTTGTTCAGCACATCGATGCCCACAATGCATTCGAAGTCTGGCATTCTCAGAACAATCGAGTTTGTCCTCAGCTCGTTGCCCTCAAAATAAATGAGGCCGTCATAAACAATCTGGCCAGTTATCAAACTTCTTCCAGGGGGTCGAGACTACAAGAGGCATGGACGACGGAGGAGTGCATATGAAATCGCATCGTTTACTTCTGCATTCGCTGCTATGCTGCAACACAAGGCTTAACCACAATTCCCAAAAGCAGTTCATATAAAGCACATCGTTAGATAATTAAACATGTTAGCATAACATAGGAACTTCATATGCAACATACATATAAAAACATGTTCAAAAGTAAGCACCTAGCCAACTTATTGCTAAGCTACCCTTCACTCATTCCCGAGTATCTAACCACTGCTCTGATACCACTAATGTGGGGTCTTCCCACCTTAACAGTGTTTTAGAGACATAAGAAGGACTAATCATGCATTAATAAATCTTAGGGTTCTAGTTGTTACATGAGCTAACAGAATTACAGGTCAAATAAAACTTCAAAGCTTATTAGTTACATTCCCACAATGAATGTTAATATGTTAGATTTATACTACTCCTAGAGTAGATACTAAACAGAAGCTGAATCCTATACATTCCTGTGTTCCTCGTAGCTCACTGCTCAACCCGACCCTTAGTCCTTTAGTCCAAAAGCGTACCTACAGGAAGAACCCATCATGAGCATGTACATCGTTACTTAACATCATAAGGCAATAGCATATAAATAAATGCATGAAAATAATTGGTAACGTATACTTCCTGGTTAATCGCATTAACCCTCTTTTGTTGTCCCTGTTTCATAGCCAGGCATAAAAATCATTAATTCTTGACACGAATGATTAAAATCATCATCTTATAAATATCATCGTCTTATAACATCATCATCATATAAGCGTCATCATCTTGAAAATATCATCATCTTATAACATCATCATCATATAAGCATCATCATTTTATAAATAACATCATCTTGTAACATCATCATCATCATTGTAAATTCATCATCTTATAACATCATCATCATATAAGCATCATCATCTTGTAAAATATCATCATCTTATAACATCATCATCATATAAGCATCATCATCTTGTAAATATCCTCATCTTATAACATCATCATCATAAGCATCATCATCTTGTAAATATCATCATCTTACAAATCATCATATTCATATAATCATCGTCATCTTATAACATCATAACAAAGTATAACCGTAAATGTACGACATCTTAGTTAAGTGAACATGCTGGTTATTCTTTACCTTCTTCTTGTTGTTCCTGATTCATAATCATGCATATGGGCATCTTACCCTGTGGCATCTTACCACATTATAAACATCGCATGGCCTCTTACCATGTGGGGCATCTTACCCCGTGGCATCTTACCACAAATGAAATCGCATGCCCTCTTACCATGTGGGGCATCTTACCCGTGGCGTGGCATCTTACCACAAATAAGCATCGCATGGCCTCTTACCATGTGGGGCATCTTACCCCGTGGCATCTTACCACAAATAAACATTGCATCACATCATCATATCATCGTATAAACATCACGTATAAACATCGTATAAACATCATCATATAAACATCGTATAAACATCATCATTTCATCGTATATATTCATGAGATAAATGCATAGTCATAGTGTAGGGATGGATGTGTTTTACCGTCCGATGCCCGTACGTCTCTTACGTACCTTTTCAAAAAGAGGAGGAGTCAACAGACTTTATCTCCTTGATGGTGCCGGTACCTGGGATGGCTCTACAAGACCACACAATACCATATTAGATGCCTCAATACCATCACATCATAAACTTAACAAAATAAAAACATCATTTTATTTTTCAACTTTCTATCTCTCTCGATCGATCGGCCCGAGGTCTCGATCGATCGAGAGACTGTGCACAACAGTGCTCAACCATTCTGCCTCGATCGATCGATCGAAACATTTTACCGATCGATCGAGGAGCTTCACCGATCGATCGAGAAATCCATCGATCGATCGGCACACCTGAAATTCAAAACATGCTTTAAGCATTCTGTCTCGCTCGATCGATCGGGACCAAATCTCGATCGATCGAGAGCTCTGAAAAATCGGGACTTCCCCAGATTTTTGAGCACTCTTTTCACACCATCATTTCTACTTCATAACATAACATACTTGCTCAATCAAACATGCTAGGAGCATCATAAAACTTCTATGTAAGCATTTAAATTCAAGGTTCAACAAAAACCTAAACTAGCATGCAACATAACATCTCATCATAATCTTCAACTCAACCAACTTATACAGAAACAGGGCATGTTCTTCCTTGCCCAGAATTTCGAGCACTTACTTTCATAACAAGAAAACCAACACATAACGTAAGTAATATATTCGAACAAACATGCTAGGAGCTTCATAATAATTCCATGTAAGCACGTTAAATTCAAGGTTTCAACCAACCCTTACACTAGCATGACTGCAAACACCACAACCCAAACCCTATCTTAACAAGTTCCACAGAATCCCCGGAAAAACAGGGTCATGGATTACCTCACTCTTTTTGCTCCCTTTTTGGCAGGATTTCTCACCACAATCACAAGCCAATCTCCACCTTCTGCAGCTTTTCCTGGACGATTTGGGGAGAGGAAGGGGAGAGGAAGAAGTGTCTGGAAGCAAAGAGTGAAGCATGGGTGAGGGATGTGATGGGGTATGGGCTGCAAGTCGGGGGGGGGGGGGGG